>JACSYO010000613.1:0-227500 GCA_016806645.1 Ophiodon elongatus | reverse complement strand
CTCGCTAAGTAGGCTAGCCAAACGACAACAGCAACAAACAAAAACAAAAAAAAAAATGAATTGTTGGTAATAAATGGTTTCTAGACAAAGACACAACTGTTTCGTATGACCGTATGGGGGATTGCGGGTGACATCAAAATCGCTTGCTCGATAATAAAATAATGAGCTTTTCAGAGCCAAGAGCGGTGGCTTTTGTCCGAGGGGTTTGTTCTGTAGCCCTGCGACGTGACAGGGTAATTAAAACGCAGACAGATGCGCCTAAAGCAGGTTATCAACCACTTGTCAACACCAGTGCCAGTATTGACAATCAATGCCCCCCCCCCACCCACCCCACCCTGTCAAGTTCCAGTGAGGCCTTCAGGGGGGGACACACCAATAAAGGAGAGGTAGAGATATTGATCAAGTTAAAGTGTGTGTGTGTGTGTGTGTGTGTGTGTGTGTGTGTGTGTGTGTGTGTGTGTTTTGTCTGTGTAAATCATCTAGATGACGATGGTCAATCGTGTCATATCCCTATTATGGATTATCTCATATTTGTGTGGGATATTATACTATATGTGACCAGGACGATATCCCTCCTGCTGGTACTGCAAACAGCAACCGCTGCCTCCATTAGCTGTGGTGGGAGCTGTGACACCTACCCTTCCCATGTTGTGGTCACCCTGTGTGTATACTTGGGGGCCCACTGCATGTGCACGCGACTGGGTGAGAGTTCAATAAGGAACTGAATTGTTGTGCACACACAAGCACAGCCCTGGTGTGACAAAAAAAAAAGAAAGAGAAAGATCATAGAAAACGTGTACTAAAAAAAAAGTACTCTGAGGGTGACCTCTTGCAAAACAAAAAGTCATTAAAACAACAGTGTGAATCAGCTCATCGGTGGCTCCAACGGAGGACAAGTCGCAACCCACAGAGAAACAACAGGAGGGGACAATAATGACAGGGGCTGCACACCAAAGGGCCAGAATCTGTCATTCCAGCGGGCCCGGCCAATTTGCAGGCTGATGCGCGCGCGCACACACACACAACCTCACACACACACACAGCCAGGAGAATCAACGCTGTCTAGGACTTAAAAGCTGAATCAAGAAAAAAAAGAAGAAAAAAGCATCAATGTGTTGGTTTAAACCTATAGGTAAATAAAACAAAAAGAGGGGGAGGGGGGGGTACAAGTTGGGATATTGCCCTATTAATGAAAATGTCCCAGCCACCACTGAATGCTTGTTTTAAGCTGGAATGGCTCCAATAATGTCGGCATCTACTCAATGATGCATTTATTTCGGTGAGCACGGACCTGTTCACGGACCTGTCACGTAGGGATCACCGTCATACAACAACAAATCACGGCCGGACACACGGCCGGTCACACGGCCGGACCGCTCGCGCGGAGGCGCCCCGTGTTCATCAGTCTGTATCGACCACGTCAAAAGTTCCATTACCTCTCCCTCTTAGAAACGTGCCTTTTACCGGCGCTACGTCACACACCGCTTCGGAAGGGACATGTTTAAGCGAGAGGGGAAGACAAAAAAAAAAGAAGAAGAAAAAAGAAAAAAACACAGCTCGTCGAATAAACTGCAGCCATAAAAAGATCCCCTTTAAAGTACCGCTCCACGCTGGACACACAGACGCACGCGCGCGCACACACACACACACACACCTATGCGGCCACGCAGCGAGAGACAGCACGTTGACCTCCACGGGCTCCACTCTGAGCTCACCCCGCTGCGGGCTCTCGGTGTCTGGGTGTGATTTCCCAGAGAAGTGTCTGTACCGCGGTGAGCCGGCTCGCTGTAGCCCGTCAGGCGCAGCGAGCCGACGCGGGGAAACCGGCCCGACTCCTCGGCAGAAACTACACAGCGACTCGTTTATTCCATCATACTCATATTACGGTTCCAGCAAACGCTATCCTAGTGGTTTTTCCTCAAACAATCTGCAAACAATGCAACAACAACAAACAAATCCCCCCCAAAAAGAGCAGCGAGTGGTCCGTACGTGGACCCCCGCACGCACACACAGTTTTTAAGTTTGCTTTAAAAAAAAGAAATTATAAAAATGAAAACTTACCCTTTCCCCGGAGAGGAAGACGGTCAGCCCGAGGGTCAAAATTATCCAAACGTTCCTCATTATTCCTCTTTGTTAATTGGAAAGCGCGTTGTTGCGAGCGAAATGTCAAAAAAAAAATGTTTCCCCCCTCCTCCTCTTCGTCTTCTTCTCTCTCTCTCCCTTCTCGCTTTCCTCGCACCCGTCGCTCCAACTCCTGCCGCTTCTCTCTCTCTCTCGCGCTCTCGCTCTCTCTCTCGCGCTCGCGCTCTCTCTCTCGCTCTCTCTCTCTCTCTCTCTCTCAGGAGTGGGATCCCACCGGATACGTGTTGCGTTTTGGTTATTCCTCCCCCTTCACCTTCTCTCTCTCTCTCTCTCTCTCTCTCTCTCTCTCTCCAGGCACTTCTTTCTTTTTTTATGCGTAAATCTGACAACAACCCCCCCCAAAAAAAGATATTCACAGATAAGCACGGCGTAATTGCAAAGTCTCTCTCTCTCTCTCTCTCTCTCTCTCTCTCTCTCTCTCTCTCTCTCTCTCCCTATACGCGCGCCTTGTGTCAGCGAAATCGGGCACGAGACGCCTCGCTCGCTCTCCTCTCTCCCTCGGGCGCTCACTTGAGAATAACGACGACAAAAGCGCTGAGCGCGAGCACGACTGAGGCTCTGGCGGCTGCGTGCGCTCTCTCCGGCCATGTCACCGCGAGACGGAGGGAGAACTTGCGACAAAGTAGCGCCCCCCCCCCACACAAAAAAAGAAAAAGGAAAAAAGGAAGTCAATAATTACAAAGTAATCACAACCAACCAATTATGTGATGTATTGGCGTCCTCATAGACATTTATTATTGTATTTTTTTTGTTTTTTTGGGGGGCTACTGAGGGAGGTCGGATTACAGACTAATTGGGACATTTATCTCCAAGTTCAGATAACGATCATTAATTGCCCCCCAGCCCCCAATGAGGATTCCAGTTTCACTCAGTCACTGCACTAAATTACAATCAAGTCTCGCGTTTATTATGCAGCTCCGGTACTTATAGCAACACATCTGATTATAGTCGTCCGTGGCTGTTGTATCTGGGCATGACGTGAAATCAATGCGCCGCGGTCTTTATGCATGCTATGAATTAAAAGATAATAATAATAAAATAGGCACACAACATCCTGTTAGCAACACGCTGCACAATAGAGATGGAGTTTAACACTAAGAAAGAGTTACATCAGTTGTATGACTAGGACCCCCCCCCCCCCTCCATCCCCCAGTCCCACTGAGTTCAGCTATTTATGGGCAAAGTCTCCCCCTGCTGGTGTAAATGAATACCCCATAATCTACAGAATATCCCATCATGTTTTTAGTCTGAATTTCTTTTTTAATTTAATTTGCAAAAATTATATTTGTTTCTGCAACAAAAAACTTGTTATAAGCGTTGTAGTGTCGTAGTGTTGACGTGTTTTATTTTTGTTTGTTGTTGGGTTTTTTTGTGTGTAAAAGATTAACTGGTTATATACTCCTACATCACAGTTATAGCTGCATCACTGTTACCGGTTGTAGCAGCTTCAAAGAAACCGATACCTCAGAAGTTAAATGTCCTCTCTCTGAAGAATCCCCCCCCCCTCCCTCCTCCCTCCTCCTCGTTAGCTTGATAAAAGCTCCGTCTTCAAAGCGTGCCCCTTAATGCTTCACAGTTTAAAACATGTGCAACTAGTGCCTGATTTGAGAGGCAATTTAGTAATTATTCAATTCATTAAAAAAAAAAAAAAAAGGTGTAATAGCAGCCTTTAAATGCTCTAGTAACGACTAACCCTCCACGGACCAAATGTGTCTTCCACCTCGCAGTGAATTTCCACATCACTAAAATCCATCCAGAACAGTGCAAACAGCGTTTTTTCCCCAGAACCACTAATCCCACCCAATAACAGTCTGCCCTTTGTGCACGGTGAACCCCCCCCCCCCCTACCCCTCCACCCCCCCACCCCAGATCACAAGTGCACTGCCAAACTAAATTCCTTCGCCACACATATTGCAAGTCAGTCCTGTGCAGCCACGAGGGGACTTCAACGCGGTCCACGTCACTGTGCGTCCTACATGTGTCCGTAAGACTCTGGCAGAAGTGTGTAGAGTTGTGCTCTCAGGGCCTTCGGCGCTGGACGGACGACACGCTCGACTGGACTGCTGAGTTCAACCACAGCTTTGCTAATGACTGTCGCGGCTGGAAAAAGAAAACACTTTCGGGAATTTTTCAAAAAGACAACTTAAATCTTTTCCGACTGATTAACGGGAATATTATGCAGGCACAGGCGAGTCCTCGGTGGACAGCTTTTGGAACGGTCTATTGAGAGTTTACATGGAATTGAATCCAGCTGTGTTTACTGATGGAGAGAAGAGGCCTACTTTTTTTTTCTTCCTTTTGAGACATCTACACCACAGATGATTGACAATGCAACGAGAAGTCACACACTTTTAGATACAGAGTTATCCAAAAGGCAACTATGTAGTTATTTGTTTGGTACATATGTCGTCGTTAGGTTATGTAGGGTGAGGGAGCTCAGCTGGCTCTATCCAAAAGGTCACCAAATCCACGGACCAGCATCCCTTTCTAAAGCTCACGACACACGTTACCTCTTCTTTGTTCATTAAATCTGGACAAAAACTGTCAAAGTAAAAAAAAAAAAAGAAGCATTTTGAGGGAATATTTGAAGGACCTCTTCACTGGTTGCCCGCCAAGTGGTCCCTGGGCAACAAGTAGTCTGGCACAAAGGCCTCTGAAAACAGCAAAAAGATGGGTTTTTTTCCACTTTTACGTTTTTTTGTATGAATTAAACTAACGAGATGTAACGTGATGACCACTGCGCTTTAGACGTGCTGGTATGCAGATTGATGCCTTTGGACGGAGCCAGGCTAGAGCTCTCCGGTCTTCATGCTAAACTACAATAACATATTTACCATACAAACTTGTGAGTGTTTCAATCTTCTTAACCTAGCTCTCGGCAAGGAAAAGAAAATCCAAAAAGCAAATTTCCCAAAACTATTTCCTCAAGGTTGGCAACTAAGAGACACCAGAAAGACTCGGACCAAAGGGGAGAGCTATACTTAACAGTTTTGGGGTGTGGAACAGTGTACATTTGAACCAAAAGCACTTTGAATTTTTTTTTTTAAACCAATTTAGACTATATCTTGTGACCCATCCCCCACTTTGTGCTACATGAGATTCCCAGGCCTCCTCCTTCTCCTCCTCAGAAGGCTTAACTCTACTCCTGGTGTCCCAGATTACGCAGCCAATTAGGGTGAAGGCAAAGCCCCTTCTGCTACCAAGCCTCACCAGAGAGCGGTGTATGTGCGCGTGTGTGTGTGTGCGTGCGTGTGTGTGTGTGTGTGTGTTATGTTACTGTCAGCCTGTTGTCAAGCAGCACAAGGACACACAATGACTCAGTGGTCCAAAGGGACACCTTCAACAATCTAAATTTAGAAAAAAAAAAAGAAGAAGAAAAGACCACTGATTGGGATGACAAACTGCGTGAATACTGTCGAATTTGATTTCCCAAATACATATTATTACCCAATGTGAATTATTCAATGCAATGTGCTGGACTTCCTTCATTTTTGTTATGTGAATTGAATACATATAAATATATATATATAATTTTTTTGTTCGGACTCTATAGAAAGAGCAGACCTTCAAAGTTGTTATGGATTTCATTATATTTTATTCAACAGCACCACCGGCTGGCAAATAATAAACTGATTTAAATTCAGAAGCAAATCTCAAGAAATACGGTGTGTGTGTGTGTGTGTGTGTGTGTTTGTGTGTGTGTGTGTTTGTGCTATGACAATCCAGGGAGGCGCTTCTGAAGGTGAGCCACACACGAGCAAAGCAGAAAGGAAACTCTTGCTCCTACCCGGAGTCTTTTTCTCTCGGTTTTTGACCCTGTGACCCTGTGACCCTGTGACCCTGTGGGCCTGTGGGCCTGTGACCCTGTGCGGAACGCATCTGGAAGACTGCTATGCACATGCCAGTTTCATGCCAATGAAAATGCCACACACAAAACATTTTGCCAACTTCTATCATTCCGTATCCGAAGGTCACCGCCTCGCTGGTAGCTGCAGAGTTTGGTGCCAGTCACAACCTCGACTTGGGGTCCCACGAAGGACCTGCTACCCCGGACGTGGGCGCCAGGGTGATCCTCACTGATGTTAGCGTCACTCATTATGGATTCATGGTCGTCACCCTCACCTCTGTTGTTTTTTTCTGTTCCGCCCCATAGGGTATCAGGGTACTGTCTCACTGGCTTACCGAGAATCCCCAAGTGGATTTTAAAGAGAAAGACAGACAACCCTAAGTCATTTTTTTTCGATGCCACAGTGGCACAAAATACACACATGAAATAACCACAATCGCATATCGTCACCTTCCTAAAATAATGGCCTAGTGCTGCGTTCACACCAAATGCGTTGCAAATTTTCCGTGCGAGTAGATTACATACAAAGTCAATGCACAGAGGCGAATGGATGCGAATAACGAAAATTTTGCCGGGCGCCGCGAATGACACAAAGCGACAAATTTGCCTCATTCGCGCGAGTTGACATTTTTCAACTCGGGCGAAAAATTTGCGTGACGCTGTGTTGCGAAAGCCAATCAGCGTTTAGAAACTCCGCCTTTCATCACTGACGTCCTGCCGTTGTTGAATCAGAAACTATGGAGGAGAAGTTGATAGTCTGGAAGCGGCCGTCCTCCAGACGCAGCTCCTGGAGAAGCTGTGAGCGGCTACGGGTATTATTATGAACCCAGACACGAGGGCGTTTGTGGGACTTCCACAACATGTACAAAGCAGAACTAGTGGTTATTTCTTCCACGGTGGATGGCGGAAATGAACTGTTTTCATGGCGATAAGCCACGCCTCCTCTCCTAGCATGAATGACGCGAATAACCACAAATAGTCCGGCGAGTGAACTCACGCGAGCAACGCAACACGAAAATTCACTTCGCTTTTGGTTTTGACAAAAAATATTTTGTAGCCTAAATCATCTCCTCGTGATGCTGGCCAACTCTGGTAAAAACACCTACATCCTCAGTTGAACAGATCGGGCGATAGTATGATGGCCGATGTCAAGAGTGTGACTTAGGACGTTTTATTTTGTGTTTTTTTGAAAAACCTGAAAAAATGACGTAGGCCATTATTTTAGGAAGGTGACGATATGTGTGCATCACCCGACTCTTTCAGTTGATTAACGACCCGGTTAGATGGCGATAAAGATTCCCATTACATGTGCAATCTGAGATTACGTGGCTGAAAACCAGACAAAGTGTTCTTTAACACAATATGACCCCATGATGTGAGTATTACTGCGCAATAGTGTTCCGTTTCTCACACTAGTTACTAATTTCTAAGAAGTTGAACCAAAACAAGCATGAGGAAAAAAAAAACACAAATAAAATCACAGGTTATTTTTAGCATCATTCAAATAAATATTTTTCATTTACACAGAATCAAATGAGGGTCACTGCAGGACTCGACTCACTGAAAATGCGCTCATGCAGCCGCATGCAGCTTTAAGAGTGTTTCTTTCTGCTGCACATACCATAAATAGATGGTATGGCAGATTATTATGGCTCTCTACATAATATATACTGTATATATATATAATAACATCATAGGCAGCCCTTTCCAGCGATCAGCTTCTCGGCATCAAGTGGCTGGTGAAGAAGTCGAGCACCTAGTCCCCACTTGAGAAGCCTATATTCGATCAGTGGTGTGTTTCTGTGAGGGTTTTATTTCCGGGCCCCCGGCGCTCACAAGTCACTTTGTGTCTCTGACGTCATCGTACACATGGCGGTGACTGGAGTGGTGGAACAAACACATCACACGCTCGATCAAAAACAAAATCGCTTCCTCCCGAGCGTGACACGTGACATATACTGAGATTTGTTTGACACCACCTGACCACTGGCCAGCTGCCGGCTGAGCTCCTCCGTCAGTGCCGTGGTGTCCTGGCACCGGTTGCCCGGGGGAACAGATGGGGCGACCTCTGCTTCTGAGTGCAATGCTGAGTAACTATATGCCACTGAGGGCCGGGCGCCTCTGGGATGTTCTGGGGCAAAAAACCCCCAAAAAAGTCAGATCGAGGAGCAGGGCCTAAAATCTTTCAATGATTTTATTGTATATGAACACCCAAGGGAAACATGTTAAGATATACTATCGGAAACATAGAGGGCAACAAGTGTATTACTCTCTGGTCGTATAAAATAAGAGCTTTAATGACCTTATGAACTTTCATTGTACATCTTTTACACCATTACTTCAACCAGAAAATGTTAAGACTAAAGATCTGTTCATACAGTAGTTCAATCCTGCATAGACAACAGCTGTATAAGCAAAAGGAGACATTCGTCACATGTTTCACAGTGTCATACATACCTACACTCCTCATTGTGGAAACATAGTTATCCAGTACTAATTCATCAGGAAAGCTGCGACGGTAGCCAAAATCCTCAATATCCAGGTGCAAATACAAAAAATGAAAATATTGTGTAATGTTTCTTTTTTTTTCTCTGTTATCATCTGTTCAATGTCTGCAAGACAGCTGGAGGCGGTGCTGACGCTCCTCCAAATCATGTTGTTGTGCCTCCACGCCTCAGGAGGAGAGCAGGTTTCCAGCCTCGCATTTGATTGTTTGGTCTCAGCCTGACAGCAGGAAACGAGCGCCGGGCCTCTGACAGCCTCACACAACTGCCAATCTTCTGTCAGACGAGGAAAAAAGCAACATGAAACCGGCTGTCAGACGGTCCCTCCTATCGGACACAGCTACGAATCTGTCTGCATCCATCATCGTATTCCAGTTAGAGGTGTGATGTGACATCCGTCAAACACAGACAACTTTACCTGCCAGACCTATTGAGTTATTTACAATAACAAATGGTGAATCCGGGCTCAGAGTGGTTGAACATATTGATGGTGAGACAATAGATGATATTGATCTATCATAATATAAGTTAAAGCTTCTCCAATCAATATTTTTTCTATATCAAGTAGGGAAGCTGTAAAGCTCCAGAGAGCAGAGGGCGACTGCAGAGTGAGGTAATAGTTCTCCGTGGGTTCATCACTGCCAGCGACAACACTCGCGTACGCTGAAGAGAAATAAAAACTCTTGTCTTCACTCCTAGTTTCCACGAGTTGAAATGAAAAAAGTCTAAGCGTTTATCTATGCAGACAAAAAGGCAGATTCCTCCAAAATTTGTGTTCACACATTTGTTAAAATCTCTGTTCGTTTCTTCTCCTTTGCCATGAGAATCCATTCACCTGGAAGGTGTTGCAAGATGTCTGATGATTGTAACACAGGTGTACCTTGAGCTGGTCCCAATAACAGGCCACTCTAGAATGTGCACTTCTATGCCTTGGACAAAATGCATTTACTAGGCACTCCTGCACCGTGCATGTCACATGACCAGGGCCACAGATATGCATATTTTTTTTCTTTTGGTGACATGGGGTTAATCGGTAAGGAGAACCAAAGTACTCCAAAGTGCCATCGAAGTTCAGCATTTGCCTGCGACTGTCCCTGTTGGACCCTGTTGAGGACGACTAGGACGCAGGTTCCATGATTTGGTTGTGCAAACTAACTATTGCATCAGCTGTCCAGGTGGCTGCTCTCAGATGATCTTACAGAAGAAGAAGCCAGATGTGGAGGTCCTTCAGGCCGGGGATCTGTGGTTATGGGGCCCGGTTGGTTGGATGTACTGCCAAATTCTCAGGAAACGACATTAAGAGGCTGCAATGAACATTCAGTGGGCCCTTTTCTTTTCACAGCGGCCATTCTTACATGTCGTAGACGTGCGAGCACATCTGCGGCATTGTGTCGTGTGATAATGTGTACGTTTCAGAGTGGCCTGTTATTGGGACCACACCAAGGCCAATCATGCTGCTTAAGACACCTCACGGGTGAATGGGTTATCTTGCCCAAGGAAAAAATGCGCACTAACACAGATTTGTTTTTTTACAAATTTGTGAACACAATTTATATATATATATATATATATACATACACACACATATATATATATAGAGAGAAATAAGCGTTTTTGTGAGCATAGATAAAAAAGTCTTTCGATCTTATATTTCAACTCGTGAAAACTGGTCGTGAAGACAGGGAGTGTTGCGTTTTATATATTTTTTTTCTTCACTGTATGTGAGAGTTGTCGCTAGCAGTGATGAACACACGGAGAACTATTACCTCACTCTGCAGTTGCCCTCAGCTCTCCGGAGCTTTACAGCTTTGTCCAGCTTGTTGTTTTGTTTTTCAGGGCCGGTATCTTTACTGTCTGGCTTCACCACTCTCATCAGAAATGTTCTTTGGGCCGCAGCAGGCGGCTGTTTTCAGCAAGAAAAACAACAACCTCTGGCCCATAAGGTCTCTCCTACCAAAACGTCACCCGGGCCACATGACAGAAGAAGCTGTACAAGCACTAGAAACACGGGGGTGAGGGGTGAGGGAGGGGGGAGGGGGGGGGGGGAAGGGGGGGAGGAGTGAAGAGCGTCACCTGGGAGAGACTCTCAAATCAATTCTTTCCTTAATTCCATAGCTAGACATCCATCCTTTTTTTCTGTTGAAGCGTCCATTGCATGAACGCTCAACACACTTTCTTTCTCACAGCCACTTGTGCTCTTCAGTGTTTGTAAAAGGTCACAACGGCTATTTTTGTCCTCAAAAGAAAAAGGTCACGTACGCAGCAGGCGAACGGCCTGCTGCTCTCGGCGTGATATTTCTCTCCCCCTCCTCCCACCTGGCTAAATACCGGGGGAGAGCCTGTCAAAGCAAAGCACCTGTGTTGAGTCAACATCTCCCCCCATTAAGCAATTCATTAAGGCCACCAGGCATAAGCAGCACTCAATGTGGTTCTGTTCTGCTCACACGCCGTCTGTATTCACAGATGGTGCACCGGTGTTCACGCTGACCAGCTGAAGGCCTCGTTTTTTGGGGGGTATGGGGGGGCGGGTTCTGTGTACAGGCAGTACAGTTTTCAGATGTTTCAACATGCTGGTTTCGCCAGGGAAGAAATTTCAGGTCAGCCACGAGTCAAATTCATCGAGTCATTTAAAAATGAGGCGGTTGGTCGGTGGAGTCATTCGAAGCGGCCCTTTTGCATTTCAAGACTTTGGTACATTTGTAGCACGTTGTAGGATCCTGATTGCGCGACATGGTCGTTTTAAGCAAGCTGGGTCCAACATTTATGTTCAGAACCCGTTTGTTGCACGACTGCATTTCTATATTTCAACAGGACGTGTACTTTATTGAGGGCAAAACGTTTTTGAGAGAGACCCCAGAACAAAACACACACTCAGAGTCGGACCTGAGACACAGCTGCACAGCCAGCGTACAGGACACCGTGGCCACGCTTCAAATACGACTAAGAAACTACAGAAGAAATCATAAAAAGAATTCAAGTAAGAAAGCAAGTCATAAAAAAAACGGATGAAAGAATCTAGCGTGAGGCATTGTTTGCTGTCCAATTCAAAAGGTATGAAAGGTTAAAGGTTCTCCATGTGATATTCAGAGCATTATTATAGCAGCAAACAACTATTAGTTGTGTAAAGACATAGCGGCGTAGTGTCTCCCTGAGCAGAGAATGAAGTCCCTCTCCCTCTGCGTGTGTTCTGAGCTTCTCCTCGCTTTAGTGACGTAGCCGGGTCTTTTTTAATGCTTTCTTTTCCCACACAAGCACAAAGCAGAAATTTGGCACTAAAGAGACGGTTGCTTTGGAAGATACCCTCTTGGTTTGTCTCACTCACACGACGTATGGCGTCTTCTTCTGTGAATATCGGCTGTTGATCTTTTGCCTGTTGATAAGAGAGTCCACACATCTTTATATAACAGAGAGCAACGATGAACTACTTGTTCAGTTGGTAGAAAATACACTTTCCTGGCAGGTTGAATGTGGAGTATGAGATTTATCCTTGCAGATCTTACTTGGCTGGAATGTTTTTGATGGCATTCAGATGATCGCGACCCTTCGAAAAGCATATTTGTCATGAAGATTCCCCTGAATTGCCAAAATAAACCTAATCCAATTCATATAAATCCTCATCTTATTTGAGATGTCCAGCATTAACGTAATCTCCACTCTACAGTCATAATATTGCAGAAGGAAGGAATAGTCCGTTCTCTGTCTACCACCTGTTCCAAATCTGAACAAATACTCACTTGTGATGTGATGCGTGTTGCCAGCCTGGCAGCCAGGCATCAGCCTTTGGTTAGCCAAACTGAAAATATGGTTTCCCGTTTTCAGTCACTTTGCATTTTGAGTAATTAAGATACCATGCAGGACGTCGGCTTAATAATCAATGTATAAACGCCACGCGTCTGCTGAACATGCTTTGCAGTATAATTCTCCATCCAGCTCTCCTCCCGAGGAGTAACAAACTGCCTTTTCGTCCAGGTTCATCTGGGTCTTTGTATATATATATATCTATATATATATATATATATAGATATCTCTCTCTATATATATATATATATATATAGAGAGATATCTATATATATAGATAGTTAGATAGATAGATATATATATATATAGATAGATAGATAGATAGATAGAGAGATAGAGAGAGAGAGAGAGAGAGAGAGAGAGAGAGAGAGAGAGAGAGTATTTATTTTGCTGTATGCTTTCCCTATTTTTTAAAGTTAAAAAGTGGTTGCCATCCAATTTCTCAGAAGCGGTTAGCGAGTGGCCACCTGTCGAGCTCTGTGGGGACAGGAATGTGTCATTCTTTGGCAAAATGCGAGTTATGATTTGATTTGATATGAAGATTGATCATTAATTAACAGATCTTAATTTTGGAAAAAGCAGTCACTTGGATATAGTGGTCATAATTTGGTTGCCCAAAAAACCTCAATCTTTTTTTTTTTTTGGCTTCTGACGTGATGGAGCAAGTATAATCACAAATGCAAATCAGCATCTGTTCAGCAGGGGCCGAGGCTCCAACGGGAGAGCACAGGGGCCGAGGCTCCAACGGGAGAGCACAGGGGCCGAGGCTCCAACGGGAGAGCACAGGGGCCGAGGCTCCAACGGGAGAGCACAGGGGCCGAGGCTCCAAGGGGAGAGCACAGGGGCCGAGGCTCCAACGGGAGAGCACAGGGGCCGAGGCTCCAACGGGAGAGCACAGGGGCCGAGGCTCTAAGGGGAGAGCACAGGGGCCGAGGCTCTAACGGGAGAGCACAGGGGCCGAGGCTCCAACGGGAGAGCACAGGGGCCGAGGCTCCAACGGGAGAGCACAGGGGCCGAGGCTCTAACGGGAGAGCACAGGGACCAGTAAGTCCAGTCATCGCTGAGGGACCAGTAAGCATGAAGATGAGCCGGGCCCTTTCAGACCCTTTCTCATGCTCTGGCGCCCTCTGTGGGTCACAAACGCGCAGCTCTCAGCCAGCCTGGGGGAACAATAGTGATTATGGGGCTACTTTTATCCTGCCTTTTAAATAATCATAAACACAGCAGAATAATGTGATGCTTAAAGAGTTTTGAAAGCTGCTCTTTGAGTCAGCCCTCTGATCGCAGCTGAAGATCTTCTTTAGATTTTTCCTCAGAACTCCCTCCCTTGTTGGACGAGAACTAAAAGAGAGGGAAGATGTTTGAGCTGTATTGTAGTTTAAGGCGAGACACCCCAGGCAAAAAAATTGTTTGTCATGCACTATGCTTCAATAACATGTCTTCTTTCAGACTAGTTGAAAGATAACATCCAAAATACACATTTAGATGTTTATTTTTTTACTTTTATTTTTCTCCTAAATTCACCAAAACTGTGCATTAGATGATGCTGTACACTTACCATTAAAAAGAAAAATCTTGTAATTCAACAAACAATTGTCTTAATGTGAGTAGTCAACCGGGGATGATTCATGATAATACCTATTATTAATAATAATAATAATAATAATAATACATTTAATTTGTATAGCGCTTTAAAAGGTATACTCAAAAGGCACATTACATGGTCAAAACAGAAACAATGAAAGCAATAACAAATATAAACAAGGCAGAGAGATGACCTTATAAAAGTGAGAAACAAAACAAAAACATAAATAGCATCACATATTAGTATTAATTGCCCGATTTCCCCCGTAGCATCTTCGAAATGTATTGAATTTTACAATACAAATCAAATACATACTTCGCGGTACAGTGTGGTAGAATACAGTCCGGGGGTGGAGTGTTGTTTTGGGCCATCATACTAAATGTAAGATGGAGCACAATGATCCATCCTGACCAGAACCAAAGTCGATAGCTCTGAGTGGGACGTCTCCTGGGAGGACGGGGACTAACGGATACAAGTCGTAGGCGGGGCTAAGCATTATGTGTATCGTTATATTTATGCGTATAGCTCGTCATCGTCCGAAATACTGCAAATGACATCATCTCATGACGTCACCGTAAGTGTTGCTTCCCTGCACAACGTAAAAACACTTGTACATTTCTTTAATGTCTGACCAAAAGAGTAAGGCAACATGTTTATTACCATCGGGGCAGAGCTGTCAAAGATTTTCGCCTGATTGCTGGATTTTTTTTGCGCCCATTTCTCAGCACCGGCAAACGACAGACATTGTATCTGCAAATAATTCGATGGCCAAAGAGTATAACCTGAAAATAAATGCACTTTTTTGAGAATACAAAAAAAAAAAAATTGTTTTCTTGCAGAATGATATTTGTTAAGGATACCCAATACATTATACAAAATACAAAAAAAAAAAAAATTAAAAATTAAAAATATACAAAGATATACATATATTATGTTATTCCCACTTTTCCTGGATCATTTTGCAGACAGGAGGTTTTGCACTTTGGCCATCGATATGCACCAAATTTTTTCTTTTCTTTTGCGAACCACTACGATAAGTCATTACCTTTGCACTCTTGCACCGTTTGTGTACGTTTATATATACACGTTTGAAGTATTTTCCTTTCTCTGTCATTATTATGATACTCGGATGGTCTCTCATTTCACAGGTTCAATTCCCCATTTCCAAAATCTTATCCTCATTTTTTTGACAGGCCTTATTGATTTTTTAGTTCTCGAAACATGAAGCATCCATGGAACCATCCACCCATTATCTGGACGAGCCGATACGGTTCAGGTTAGTTCGAGAGGCCATTAATTTACACTCACGAGCACCCGGAGAGAAACCCCACGCTGACACGTGCACAGTGTCCACAGAAAGGAGGAAGGCCTATCTGCTAGGCTGACCCACTGCACCACCGTGCTGATCCCTACATTTATGAGTAGAAATCATGCAGATTTATTATATTCACAATGTATATTTCCAGATGCATCATTTAGAAATGAGCTCAATCCTGACTATGGAATCCGTTAAGCTGGAGTTGAGAATTATGTCGTTTCCGGTCAGAGCGTCAGCAGCCGGAGTCTCCAGGACCCTCTGGTGGTTCTGACCCTCTGGTGGTTCTGACCCTCTGGTGGCTCTAACCCTCTGGTGGTTCTGACCCTCAGGTGGTTCTGACCCTCTGGTGGCTCTGACCCTCTGGTGGCTCCGACCCTCAGGTGGCTCTGACCCTCAGGTGGTTCTGACCCTCAGGTGGCTCTGACCCTCTGGTGGTTCTGACCCTCAGGTGGTTCTGACCCTCAGGTGGATCGATTGTTCCAAATTGCTTCCCCGGGATGGAAAGTCCTTCCATCTCATGAAGCAATCTCACCATCTTCTGCCGTCGTCTCGGCCTTACTCCTGCTGTCTCGCCCTTACTCCTGCTGTCTCGCCCTTACTCCTGCCGTCGTCTCGCCCTTACTCCTGCTGTCTCGCCCTTACTCCTGCTGTCTCGCCCTTACTCCTGCTGTCTCGCCCTTACTCCTGCTTTTGCGTCGTCTCGCCCTTACTCCCCGATGGTGATCTTCTCCTCGTCCACCTGGGTCTGAGGAACGCTCACCACCGTCCTCGGGTCTTAATTCTCCTCTCCTTTGTTTCGCCGAGGTCATCGCCGGCTCTTCGTCTGCTCACGTTTAGAGAGACTTCCTTTTCCCAAAGCTCGAGCAGGTTGGTGTTCTCTGTCTGCAGTTCCTCTTTTAAGTTGGGCCAACTCAGCGGCTTGCTTATTAATAATCTTTCCCCCTGTTGTTATTAGCAGCTCCTTAATCATGATTTGCATCCTTCTGTTGGTTCTGAAGTTATTGCACATGCTGTCTTCAGGTTTTTATTCAGCGGAGGTTCGGTGTGCTGCTTGCCAAATAACTGATTCCCTTTGGAAAGGGACATTTTTGTTTTCAGGAATGATTCCTAAATTTCCTCGCTAATCAACCCAACAACCGCAAATTTGTTATTGAGGCTTTATCGGAGGATGGACGAGCATATTTTAAGTAAATTTAATGCAATAATTTGTCATTATGATGTAGGAATACTGAAAAAAGGTCTCGCTCATGAAAATAAATTATGCTTATTACTTTTTATTCATATTTTTTGTCTGAACCTAATACTTTTTTGTAGAAAGTGAAACTTAGTTCATCTTTTTTGGGACTCCACCCACAATTAAATATTTGAGTCTGATATCTTTCTTCAAAGAAGTGCATACGTCTATTGCCTTTTGAAGGAAGAATGATTTCAAAGACGATATCTTTATACATTAATAACCTGCTTTTGATTTTTTTTTAAGAGTACGCCATATCCAGAGCTGCATATTCCCAAAACAAAAATCTACATTAATACCCTGAAGCTCAGTCAGAATTGGGAGGCCATAGAAACTGTATTCAGTAGCCTTTAAAGCCTTCCCGTGAAAAACTAATTCTAATGAGATTAACTCTTGAGCATTTTGCTTCGAAGTCTGAATTTGTTTTTCTGCATTTTTAGGTATTGTATTATATTATATGTTACAGATCTTAGCAATCTAATGAAAAGACACGAGTTCAAAACTGTTTTTTTTTTTTTTTAGAAGTTCTCTCATCATTTTATTTCCATGCATCTTCATTTCCTCCCCAAAATGAAACTGTATAAAAAAAGATGTTTAAGCATTAAAAATAAAAATCAGCATTTACAATTTAATGCCCAAATTCTGCTCCCTAAACTCTCAAGTTGGTTTTGAAATGCTCTTGAGAGTGATGAGGTGGACAGTTTCAGTCAGGAAGTCCAGGTCCCAGGCTCGCTGTCTGTCTGTCAGGGCATCGTACGAATGCAGCTGTTCCACATCACAGCTGTCCCCTGGGGAAAGGGAAACGCAACTCAATATCCACGTGCCACTTTCTACGGTACCGCAGTGCCGTTCATATTTTATGGCTCATTCATAGTTTCACGGTGGCACAGAAACGCACTCAGCCATGATTGTTCTCAGCAACACTCACCAAACAGGCTGGCTACTTGCTCGTCGGGCACTAAAAAGGGAGGACCTGAAAGGCGAATGCAGTCACAAATGTTTTTTTAATTCAGACAAAAAAAACAAAAAGAACACTCGAACCCCATTTGACATTTTAAACCACCAAAATAAATGAATAGTTTTTTTGCTTTTGTTTTAAAAACCAGGGATGTGTATGACCTTACACAGTGTTTTAGACAAAAATAATATGGATAGTTACCTTTATATAATTCAGGATTGTACAACAAAGTGTCCAAAATGTATCTGCAGTCTTTGGCCATGAGAGAAATGATGAGAGCAGCATACCTGTTGTGAGAGAGAATGGAGAATATGTATTTACTCCAGAAGGTTACCAAACTGTGCCTGTTACTTTCATTGAATTATGTAAACTGCACATTTGAATAGTTCCCGGGAGAGTTTAAAAATTCCATTTCAGGTTCATTGGAGGTCAACGCATTCAAATGAAGGTTATGTCTTCAACTAATCTGCTATGTTGAGTCTTAAAAAAATTTAAATTAAAAAAAGAATACCACATCTCAATGGACGGTTCACTCTGGTCTTACTTTTCTCTGTCTCTTGGGTTGATGGCCACGAGAGATCCTCTGTCCCAAATTGCCCCGAACTGACCCTCAATGGAACTGTGAAATGGAGAAAAAAAAAAAAGAAAGAAAGTTTGTGTTAAACATTTACCTGTGCAAAGTAATACGCCTTTTGTTCTCCACACTGTCATTGCAGGGTAAACACAGGTGTAATTGCCCCGTTTCATTCTAGGTGGGCCACGGCCCTTTGTATTGTGCAGGCTGGCCCGCTGGAATGACTGCGACACACTAAACAGAAGGGGATCAGAATGATCATTTTCCACCTGTGTTCTCCCTGCTATATGACACGTCAAAATGGCTGCTGTGAAAAGGGGCCTATTCAACATCTTTTAACAAAGAGGATAAAAACACAACCAGTTCACCGACCTGGAGAAGCTGTACAGGTCACATTGATACAGGGAGATATTTCTCTCGGAGCTCTGTGGAACAGAGACAACATGGATTAACATTTGTCTCCTTATCTGTGGGAATACAACGTGTTTTTTTTTTTTTTTTCAGCTACTGATCTACTCCACGTAAAAGGTCCCACACGAATTGGACTTTGGACACGAGATACTTACCATTGAAACAGTTTGTCATAGCATACCATGATGCTTTTGAATTACCAAATGTGGAAACGCGATGGCTGCAAAAAAACGTTTTATCCATCCTGTGTGCTTTTTATTTATTTGTCAAAGTTACTTTACTGTTGTGTGGTTGTGCAGCGCAGACCGTTGTCAATCAGTCTGCTCCACAAACTAATTTCCCGTGCCATGATACTGTAAGTTTGACAACAATGAAATAAGACATGACGTGCAGAGTAGTATTAGGTCCGTAAAATATGGTTATTAAACCTTTGCGGGGCTGTGTGTGAGTACCTTGTAAACTTTGGCTCCAGGTAAGGAAGGGACAGGCTCCTCGTTGTAGGTCATGTTGTTATCTGCAAAGAACTGCTTTATGGCCTTTTCAGATATCTCCACTCCGACCACTGAATGGCCCATGTCTGCTAGCCTGGATTCACACAGTCAAAGGACATTTCTATCAGAGGGCGTGGATGCATTTTTATGGAAGCCCATTTCCGTCACTGTGATGAAAAAATAATTGACTTAGCCATAATTGACTTAGCCATAATCATGACAATCTAAAATGTCAATTTATGTTATGATTACATGTAATATATATTATTTTTATAGTTCTATAGTGCCCCCTTCTGGAAGGTATAAGAACCTGCGACGGCAGACTCAGGCCATGCTGAATATATAAATATACAGTGAAACTATCCATCTGGGGAGAAAACAGTTTATAAGCCAATAGTATGTGGGCACTTAATGGTATATGCTGCTAGACCGGAGTGGGAAGCTGCTGGTAAAACACAGAATGTCTTTGAGAAACATACCATAACCGTTTACTCATTCAAAGTATTGATAATGAATAATACATACTATACCACGTATGCCTGGTTAATATTCTGCGACCGTGTGATCGTAATCGACCATTAATCATGCCAATAACTATAATATAAGGTTGGTTGGCTCAAAGGCTCTGTTATTAATAATCAGACTGGGTACGGCCGGGCAAAACAAAAGCCACGTCAGCTTCTCTCCTTCCACTTTCAAACGGCACCGGCCATTAGGAAACAACATGTCGGAGGAGCAGAGCATCAAACCACTCCAGGGATCGGTGTACGCCTCTGAACCACATTGGTATGCCACCTCAGTCAAACTGAGAGAGAGATGCTAAGTCATAATTATGAGATGCTATGTCATAATTATGAGATATTAAGTCATAATTATGGGACGATATGTCATTATTTTGAGATGCTAAGTCATAATTATGGGATGCTATGTCATTATTTTGAGATGCTAAGTCATTATTTTGAGATAGAATCTCATTATAATTACTTTATTTTTTCATCACAGTGGCAGAATGGGCTTCCATACATTGTTAATAAGAAAGGCCATATTTTGGGGGGGGAGGGAGGGAGGGGGTTAGCAGAAAATGATAACTGACAATGTGAACACCAAATACAATCTTCCTTATTGGATATAGTATGCATTTTCATACCACTTCATATCGACAGCTTTCCCACAGAGAGGGAAGAAGAAGCGAACTCCCGTCCGTCCAGAGAGAACTTTATCGATGTTGCTCTCCAGCATCCTGTCAAAACACAACACGGAGGCTATTAGCGGCAAAACACCAGGCATTCTTACGTACGTGGGTTTTTTAATTGTTAGGGTTACTTTTAAAACTTCTCAACCCTGTGAAAAAACAGTGTAGACAGAACTAGCCGAGTTGATGGTCCTTTCAGTGTGTTCACAAAGCATCTTCTCTCACATTTCAGTGGGATCACCGAAGTGGTAATGTGCATTTTGCAGTTCACAAAAATCACACATGCATCCGGGAAGACTTTTACTATCCCTCAACCCTCATCCCACCCAAAGGAGAACAGGTAGGCCTTTACTTGTGCACGTGAGGCTGATGGAAACCTATTCGGTCCTCCTGCCACCGCTCCTCCCATTCTCCGAGGGCCATGACCCGATCCGCCTGCGGTGCCAGCATGCTGGTGGTGTTTACCTGACCCCAACTACAAGGAGGAGAACAAGGAGCAGAGAGAAAAGCAATTAATGAAGGGAGAGGGGGGGCGCACGTGGCACGTGACACCTCACACAGCCACACCTTGCTGCACATTAACACATACAAAACAGATGCAAGGTGAGTGGATGGTGATAGGGGAGTGGGGGGGGGGGGGGCAGTTAACAAGCTTGCAGGGTTACAAAAGCAGGGTCGTTATATTGGTCCAAGACTCTCCTGGTAGATCATTACAGAATCAGAGCACAGGGGACTGAGGTTAAAAGGTCACGCACGCATAGATAACGCTGAGTCATCTGTGCAGACACGTTGCAAAAAGAGTGAGCGCGTGCATAATTGTACACATCAGGAATAACTGCCTGTCTTATCAGTCACGTGAGCCACCGGACTGTGACGTCGGGGAGGAAGTGCCTGAAGGGCTGTTACAACACAAGTATTTTATCAACGTAAACTAAATAAACAAAGTAGTGCGCCAAAGAACGACATTCTAATACGTCAGAATATGAGCAGTCGCGCGTAACGGCGTGCCGCTAAATGCGCGTTTACCCAACAGCGGCTCGGCTTAAAAGCGGCCAAAGTACTTTGAAAAGAAGACCTGACTGCCGCATGTTTTTTTGTCGGCTCCAACCAAAAGAGCGTCACGTTACCTTTGCCGGCCGAAGACAGCTGATGTTTGTTCAGCAACACACGGCCCCGACAGTGTTGACAGCGCAGTCGTTCCTATCGATACGCGGGTGCTCGCGTAGGGTTTTTCTTGTCCTGGGGAGAGTGTGTCAGGTGACCCGTAGCGTCTCGCTGCCGGTGTGGCGGAAGTGCAGGCGGCCGAGCGTTCAGGGAAAGCGTTGCCTGACAAGGCGACACCCGGGGTTTAGAGAACACAAACACGTCTCCATTGTTTTACTTCTGGTTTGGGAGGAGCATGATGCTGCGTTCTCGGTCACGGGAAGTATGGGAGGTACCAGCATCCAATTTAACAACATTAGCTCCCTTTTAAACGGTCGCCCCTGGGTCCTAAAGGTTATTGTACACTTTGAGTCACCATCGAAGAAAAAAGTGTTCCTCCACTGCTGAGTATAGATGCTTCCTTGTATCTGATCAGTGGGAACTAGCAATGGTTCGTGAGGGGGGATCCTTAAACGTGTCAAAATCCTGCATAATTCGAATCTAATGATTTACCCACTGATTTACCCAGCATGTCCAAATTTAACTGGACTTCAAAACAGTTTGTGTCTGGAGCACAACTAGGGACCTTGATGAGACTTGAGGGCTCATTCTTGACCTATAATCTTTATAATCTTAAACTATAGTTTATATGTATATATATATATATATATATATATATATATATATATATATATATGTGTGTGTGTGTGTGTGTGTGTGTGTGTATATATATATATATATATATATATAACTCATAGAGTTTTGACCAAACAGGTTTGCACCTCCATCATAATGTCCTCATGACTCCTCCTCCATCAAACATCAACACAACCTTTGGCAGAAAGAGTAAATGTCTTGTAATTATCGAAAACGTTGCCAATTTATCTTTAATGACATGTATGATCTGCTGCGGTATAAATAACAAGTGTTTACACACTGAAAACACCGTGTGATGAATTACAGGGAGAACATATTTAGATTCAACAACGTTGCATGAAAGTTTTTTTCATTTTCCATCCAGTTGGGCTTTCTGTGTTCAACAGAGCTGTCCCATTATAGAACACATGCATGTGAAAACTGCATGTTTGCTCTCATCATTTGTTACTATTTAGTTATTTCCCCAAACTCTCTCATTTGTCTTGTTAGAGTATTGCAGAGACAGATTACGGCATGTTTACAACTCATTAGAGCTGCACTGAATGGAAACAAAACACTGAGAAATATCAGAACAAATTATAGGACTAATAAAATAAAATATATGTTTGAAAAATATGAGAAAATAATGAAAATGTCTCTCTGTCTGTCTCGCTTAATCACACACACACACACACACACGCGCGTCAGTCAGCGCCATGGCAACAGAACCCTACCGAGGCTACTTAAGGACCGGGGACCGTTCAGAATTCTCACTCTGCACTTGGACCTCAACTTGTGAAGCCGAACTGTGGAGAGCTAGCTAGCTAACGGCTAACGGCTAACGGCTAACGCTTTGAGTTTTCAACTGCTAGCCAAAAGCTACTTGTACAAATCTGGTTTGAGAACCAAACTTACTGTATTTCTTCTACAGTAGGGAGCCGAGGAGCCTGATAATGGACCTCGACGCCGACCTGTTCTGGATTTTGTTTGGAGAGGAGACTGACTGGGTCCCTGGAGGTAAGACAAGTTTTATATAGCTAACGTTAGCTAGCTAACAACTTTTTAAAAAAAAATTAAAAAAATATCTTTTTTTTTTCTTTTTTTTTTAATATATTCATCCCTTAAAACCGTTTAAAGTGTTCTCAGTTAGAAATCAGTGAAAATTTTTGAGGTTAAAGGTGAATAATTCACACAATGTTATTTGGAATGTTGGGGGAAAAAAACTGATTTGGTGAAATTGACCCTCAGTCGACGGTTTCTGGCTGTAAAATGATTATTTGAGGGGCAAAGTGTCTTAAAAGTGTCTGGACGTCTGTGGGATGTGTTAACAATCAGTGTAGGGGTCTGAAAACGAGGTTATTTTGGTTTGAGGGCATCAAAACCTCCAGATTTAACATTGAAATCTCATAAAAAAGATGGCGCCTGAGCCACTTCATGGAACACTCAAATATGAATAAATTATGCAAATTATATGGAACGATATCGTAACAGAACGTTCAGAGAGAATCACACGTGACGCGGCCTGAGTTAGTTTGTTTTTGACTGTTGAAACTTGACTTGTTGAACAAACATCTGTCCTTTTATTTTATATTATTAATACATAAACCATTTATTTCACATTTAACATTGAAAGGCGCTTTGCTCGTTGTGGTGACGTTTTGTTTTCGAGGGACGAGAGAGCGATCTGTTCAGTAACTGTAGGGACTTCACGTGCGGCGTGTTTGCTGTTTATTGTAAACCAGTGACCGTTTGGTCCACACAAATGTAGAATAGATGTCTTTGTCCAGAGCTCACGAGTCTCAGCAGTCGGTTAATTGACCCGCTGACTGATTGATTAACAGCCGGAATCTGAATCCAGATCAGAAACGTGGAAAAAGCGCGTGGGGAGGCGCTCCTCTCCTCATCCAACAATTATGAAGCGCTCTTCACGTGCACCTCATGATTAAAACCTTTTCTTTATTATGATGAACCCTACACTGTTGTTTCACAAATATAATAATAACAGTATCAAGGATAATATCTCTCACGACAATAATAATAATTATTGCTTTTATTATTATTATTATTATATATCTGTTCAAACTAACAGAGGCAGAGCTGCACTATGTTTGATATTACTGTTAAAAGGCAACGCCTCTCTTTGTGACACGTGTAGTGCAGTAGTTAGTTTATGGATATGCTATTGTTTTTTCTAAGTTAAACTTTGATTATTGCTCAATGTAATCCAGAGATATTTCATGTCTTGAAGAATCCTGACAGTTTAAATGTTTCCCTTTCAGCTAGTGGAGACTTCGCTCAAGCTTTTCCACCACCCGGCGGCCCCCGTCGAGGAGTCACATTCTACCACGAAGGTAATCCCCCGAGGGACAACCCTCCTCATGAGGAGGAGGAGGAGGAGGAGGAAGGTGAGGGTGAGGTTGTGGGTGAAGGTCAGGTCGAGCTTCACGTTGCAGGTGAAGGTAGGGTGGTTCCCTGGATCGTCTCTGACAACGAGGAGGAGGATGAAGAGGAAGATGACCCTCTCACCCGGCGGTTCCCACCTCTGATTTTCCTGCATGAGCTGCCCGGAGTGCTGCACCCTTCTCCCTTTCTAGCTGGCCATCCTCTCACCCCTCCTTTTGGTGTGGACCGTCCGGAAGAAGCTCCGCCCCCAGTCCAGGTAGGTGTGAAGAGGCAGAGGATCGGTGGGGACGACCACGAGTATGCAGCGCCCTCCACGTCAGCCCTCGGCCCCCCCACCAAGAAGAGCAGGGATGAGGACTGCAGATGGTCTCCACCCTCCACTTCAGGCCTCGCATCCTCCCCTTTCAGAAGATACTGGCAGTGGGACTCGGACAGCGACTTGGACTAAGACCGACAGCCTGTTTGCTGCAGGATTGTAAAACCTTTCTGTCTGGCAGGACTGATAAAGCACCAGACAGCCTTCCCTCGCGTCTGGCGGGGGTTGGCGATAGGTCGCATCTTGCAGCAGAGCTTTTAAATATCTTTTTTTTTCATGGATTTACCTTATTAATAATAGTTGATGTTGGTAGATGCAGAAACCAGAGGTAGGTTAACAGTGAAAGGTTGTTATTCTGTTGTGTATTTTTCTTTAAAGTCTAGAGGTCTTTTCCTGACAAAGGTAAGTCATCACTTAATACCAACAATAACACAAGTCCCCTGTAAGTTATCAGTTGTTCAAAGACTGTTCATGTTACTCTCTCTCTATTTTTATAGTTAGGTGAAGGTGGCTGAACCAGACAGATGTTTGGTAAAAATGACTAACGTTAGGAAAAGTCTGCAAGTCTCTTTTACTCAGGTATCGATGGCCGTGACACAACAAGCAACATCCAGGATCTCCTTGACGACGGAGAAAATGAGAAGGATGGAGGACCACAGGGCCAGATGGAGAGCGGCAGTCGCCTTTCTTTCAGTGGGCTGAGTAAGTAATCCCTCACTAAGGCTACAGAAGTATCAGTAATAATATTGTAATAAGTAATAAGATGAAGGTTGTGTAGTTGAGTTCAAAAGTATTCATCTCTTGTTTGTCTCACAGGGCAGGACTCCTCTGTGCCTTTGTCTCACTCCTGGGGCAGCTGAGGGTGGACATCAACCAACATGTCATCCCAGGAAGACCCAGACCCACAGCAGACCCTGAACCAGTCTCAGCACCCCAGAGAGTCCCAGACTCAGTGAGCACGATCGGGACCCGTCCACCCAAACCCCCGACACCACCCCGACACCACCCGCCAGCCGAGAGGACGAGGAGCGTCCCGTCCCCACTTTGTCTCCGTCTTCTTCTGTGCTGGTAGTTTTGGGAAGCTCCTCCCACTCACAGGAAGCCCCTCCCACTCACAGGAAGCTCCTCCCACTCACAGGAAGCAGCTGTTTGCATCTGCTCACGAATCCAGAAGGAGACAGACTCTTCAGGCTGAACGAGAAATAATTATTCCAAAAGCTTTAAAGTATTTAATTTGTCTCATAGAATACATCATGTTCATGTAAACTGTGTGTACAGTATTTATACTGTTTATCTCCTGAAGAGTTTAATAAAATAAATCGACAGCAAACTTTCTAAACATGTCTTTTTATTATTAAAAACTACTGGGTCAGCAATCGTGGCCAAACACTGGGTTATGATCTTCATATTGGGTTATAAATCCAAACTTTAATGGTTGATACTTTTATACAGTACAATGTTGTTTTTTTATATTTCTGTTGGGTTATTGATCCATGATAATTAGCATTATTTCGACTATTTCTTTTACTTTTAACCAAAATGGGTTATTTCTTACCCCAGTGCTCTCATTTTTCATCTTCATAACGGGTAAACAATCAGACAAAACATGATATTCTTGAACTTTTTTAGTTTTCTGTTTTGGCAAAAGAATTTCAAGTTCAAGTATCTTTACAAGTCAACATGTGTCGTGTTGACGAAGGGCCCGGCCTCCTGGGCTCTTTGTAGATGACGTGGCATGTTTGTTCCAACCTGTAGAATGAATCAAATGTAGACTTTAATAGTCCAGTTCATCTTTATTCTACAGTACGTGTATCAGAGGACTCTATTAAGACCGACTGCAAACTAACAGGTTGAACGTGCACAAAGCTCGTCCTGGTCTATGTGGAGGACAACTCCCGTCTCACATCTAAAAAACACCAAAATAAAACAGAGCATGGCGACTACAATGATGTGTATTTGACCTGAACACTGATTCTGCTGTTTTTGCACTTGAAGCTTTGACTAGAAACACACACACACACACACACACACACACAACCTGCTGCCAGATGAGAAGCCTCAACCGCACGCGCACACCAATATTCCAAGATCAATTCTCAGAAATAAAAATAGAGAGAGAGTGCACGGCGCGCGAGAGATCATGCAAGAGAAGTGGACGCTGCTCGGTCGCAGACCTGTTAACCAGTGCATATTTCTTCTCTCTCATACACAAACACGCACGCATGCACACGGTAAAATGTACAAAAGTCAACGTATATATGGGCATATATATATCTATATATATGGACATCTACAAGATTCTCTATAACATAAATAGAAAAGAGGGAAGTATCAGACGAACTGTTCTGAAGTCCATAAAACCGATGACGATGCCTTAATCCGGACACAGAGCGGCGCGAGAGTCTCAGAAACGCCGTCTCCGCCGAGGCGCTCGGCTCCCGTCCACGCGG
This sequence comes from Ophiodon elongatus, assembly GCA_016806645.1. Taxonomy (NCBI): domain Eukaryota; kingdom Metazoa; phylum Chordata; class Actinopteri; order Perciformes; family Hexagrammidae; genus Ophiodon; species Ophiodon elongatus. The sequence continues at coordinate 200,498 of JACSYO010000613.1, read as the reverse complement.
TAGCGTCATGCTGGACCCCTTTAAACGTGCTTGGTAACCGGGCCGCCGCACATCACATTTGCAAAAACACTCACCACATCAGCGCAATTTATAAAGTATAAGCTTTTATTAAAAAAAAAAAAAAAAAACATACTGCTGCAAGTGTCAAAAACAGTCTCCCATTGAATTGCGTCTCGGGGCCTCCTCGTGCATGTCCTTAATATGTGATGCCAAAATAAAGAAGCCCATTATTGTAATTCATAGTTGAGTGACAGCACGTTACATGTCCTACATTGGCCTGTAGCCGCCTCTCGTCCTAATGCAGCTGCTGAAACAACACAAATCCTCCCACATCGGAGTCACTCACACGCACGACCATCGCCATCAATATCCTCATCTTCACCATCATCATGGTGGCCATGTGAAACCATACAGTTTCCGCAGAGGTGACGGGATTGCCGATCCGCAGCCACAAGGAGAAATGTCACGCCCCCCTCCCCGTGTCGGTTCAATGCCCGTGCGTAATTCGGCGTCTTTCCCACACAAAAAAACAAAAAAGCGCTCCAGTTGTGCGTACGGACGTCGCATCCAGATGTGCGCGCGCGTGTGTGTTTTTCTTTACGGCGCGGACGAAGACGTCGAGGAGCCTCTGCGCCAATCGCTGCCGCCCGGGGGGGCGGGTCGTGTGTAAGACTGTTGTGGCTATAGAAAATGGACAATTTAACGCGCACATTCATCATTCATATCCCGATGGGGAGGCCCGCGCTCGCACGCTGACTTGACTCCGCAAATGCCCGGCCGTGGCGTGAAAAGGAAAAAAAACACCACCGAGTGGGACGACGCCGGTTCGCCACCCGGTAAGGGCGAAGCTCTCCGGTCGGGGTAGAAGCCGGAGCGCCGCGGGGATCGCATAGTGGGTGATTTATTTATTTATTTTTTAATATTTTGCTGTCAATGTTTAGATGCCGTGTCAGTCGCAGGGTGGACCGATGTGGTGCCTGCTGGTACCGCAGATTCCATTCCTGCGTTCAGAGTTACAGAGAATCCCCACACCTCGCTCATTGTCCAGAGGCGTCACAGCGAGAGCGCGAGCTCGCGAAAATACCACGAAAAAACGCTCGATTGTCCCGAGACGCGAGGTCGCGATTGCAACATTATAAGAACGTGTGTCTGTGAAGTTCTTTTTTTTCTGGCAGCCTCGTTCTCCTATCTGCTCCTATTGTTTCCTCAGCAGCGCACCTTTCCGACGCTCAGATGTTGAGATCGGTATCACAGGTGTTGTTCGGGCGGGGAGCCAATGGCAGACCGTCTGTTGAGGGTGCAACAGGGGCACTCTTTAATCCACCACTGAATTGAACACCATCACGATGCCGCCGGTCTTCAGCCCATTTTGACGGCTGTTGGAGCAGCAGCAGGGGGTGATGAGGATGAGGATGAGGATGAGGATGAGGATGAGGGTGAGGGTGAGGATGAGGGTGAGGATGAGGATGAGGATGAGGATGAGGATGAGGATGAGGGTGAGGATGAGGATGAGGATTTGCTCCACGGTGCTCTGAAGGCGAGAGCTGCATGCTGGATTATAAAGGAGAACCCGACATATCGAGAAAGAGAGAAAGGGAGAGAGAGAGAGAGAGCGAGCGAGAGAGAGAGAGAGAGATAGAGAGAGAGAGAGATATTTTGGACGCGAGGGGGCGGGCGGGACACTCCGCCTCGTTAGCCCATCCGTGTGGACGCGCCCGGACGGTGCGTTACGCTCGCGCTTTGCCAGCCCCCCCGCAACTTAATCAGAGGAGGAGGCTCGCGGATCGAGAGCGGAGGGAGGGAGCAACCGCGAGGAAGGGAGAAGTTGCTGTGTGTTGTCGTTGAGCCCCGTGTGCACAGCCGGGCCAGAGCGGGACAGGGCTCAACAGTTCGGTGCGCAGCTGGAAGTGCGTCCCTGCTTCAGGTTCTGGAGTCCGAACCCGAACCCGGCCGCCTCAGAACCGGGTGAACCTGCGGCCGCGCCACCTGCAACGGACCTCGGTATCCCCCTTTCTGTGTGACAGGGAGGCTGAATAGAGGTGAGGATAGGGAGGGGTGGGGGAGTTAGGGGGGGGGCACCTTTGGATAGAGAGGCGTCCGCGCCGTGTCACTGTGTGTGCCCGATGCACCGCAAAGGTTACCTGCCATTCTGTTGCTGCTGGAGATAATTACGCATCAATGTGGGGCTCCTAAACAAGCCTCACGTCCACTCTCTTGAGGGGGGGGGGGTCCTCAGCAGCACGCGTTGTTGAGACGTCTTGGCAGATGATCCACTTCTCCCGCGGCTCAGATGGGCCGTGGGTTGGCACATAGCAGGCTGGCTGTCCTCCACATCCGAGAATATACTGAACCCCGGTGCCGCCACTCCTTCGGCTGTCATACAGTTTGTTCGTGCGGGATTGTGGGTAGAACATCAGAAATGCACTCCAAACAAAGAATGCTCTGTCTTCTGTTCGTTTCTTGGATGCGTTTTTTTTTTTTATAAATATTTCTTTTGCATTCAATATATATAATAGCAATTCCCTCCTCTCCCATGCTGCTAAGTGCTCCACGTATTTATGAATACCCAAAAGAAACAAAACAAGGCTGCAAGAGTTCACGGCAGCAATTAATTACAACTCTCTAGTTGTTGTTGTTGTTGTTGTTTTTGTCTTCTTCAATGATCACAAATAAAGAGCTGTTATTATCGTGGATGTGCCCGAAAAAAAAGGGGCCTCCCTGGGGAGGCTGAGGTCCTGATGGCAAGCTGCAATTGGATTTCATCTCATTTCTGAAATGACTTCATTGTAACGGCACCCCCCCACCCCCCCTCCACTTAATGGGATTTCTGCATTCATGTTGGTTTCTTTAATAACCTCCCCGGTGATTAAGGGAAGCACAAATCTTGTCTCGTTGAAGCACTGGTCGAGACATATATTATGAGATATTCATATTCCAGATGTGGTGGGGCATTTACATAATCAAGGCAGTCATTAGGGGGCTGCGAATACCCCGCGTGCAACCTTTTTAAAAGCTATTAACCCTGAAAAGTGGTCATGTGGTCACGTGCACTTTTTTTCTTCTTTTTTTCTTGTTCCCGCGTACAAAATATGATCCTTTCAAGCCGTATTCTGCGAAAGCTGCTGCTTTAACCTCAGATGTCAGTGACCCTCTACTTGAACCCCCCCTGGGTCTGGAATGTGCCCCTTCTTCCTTATCCAGGTCAGTTGGTATATCATCCCTGCGTTGTCAAGGTCAGATTGCTTATAGGTCGATCTGATCCGAGTCCACCAATAAGGATGCCGCCAGCCCGGAGATAAGATGAGTTGCAGGTATAGCGAGCAGGAACAGTTAATAAGGCGGACGGACTTCACGACACGCCGTGTGTGTGTGTGTGTGTGTGTGTGTGTGTGTGTGTGTGTGTGTTGTCAGGTGCCCACCTGGGGACCCTGAACGCAGAGGAGCCGTGTGCACTTGCTGTATCGGTGACCTCAGTGTAGGCGTCTCCACTCTCGAGCTGTGTGCCAGCGTTAGCCGCTAGCCGCGATCTCGGCCTCTGTCCGTTGTGACGCAGCCTGATACGACTTCGTCCCGAGTCCCGCTTTTCCCAGGGCTGCACACACACACACACACACACACACACACACACACACACACACACACACACACACATACACAGCTTTGCCAAATTCTGAGCCCCGAGCTTGAAACCCCCTCGATAACCGCTCCTTACCCATCGTGTTCGTTCTGCTAATTAGCACTTGTGGCGCTGGAGTGCAGCGTATTGTGGAGGGGGGGGACAGGGACACACATAATTAATCAACCCGGCTTGTAATTACGCTGGGTTTCTGGAATGTGAGCATGCGGTCGGGAGGCTGGTCGCGTCGCAGGGCGTGCTGCTCGAGGTAAACATCTTATTAACCGCGTCAGAAATCCCCCCCCCCCCCCCCCGCAAAGCAACTATTTTATTGTGTTTTATTAAGGTGCCGGAGAACGTGCTGGTATCCACATTATGTAAACACGCCTCGTAAAAGAACCAGGTTTATGGTCATTATGGTTCCGAGGTGGTCGATCCAATGGAAAAAAAAACATACTCCAGTGATTGTTTTGTTTTTATATCCAGTAAATAGCCATTTTCTCAGCACAGACCAAACTGCACACACGCGTATGCGTCCGCGTTTATATGCATATGTGGTGTGTGGGAATGTAAAGCGCCCCTCAGATGATTCAAAGGGCAACTAGTAGGTGAGGACAGAAAATAGAACCTGGATCACATCCCGCTTGTAAGCCTTTAATGCAGGTCTGTCAGGAGAGACAGACTCCTTTTTCTTTTTTTTGAACCACAGCAGGATTTTTACCCCCTTTGGTTGCCACAGACTGACAGATATACGACTACAGACAAACTTCACACGCTCAGTGACTCCTGCTCAGGTTGTACCCGGTCACGGAGAGATAGAAATGCCACCCTGCTACTACGCAGCCATTCACATTCACACAGACCCCCCCCCCCTCACACACACACACACACACACACACACACACACACACGCACACGCACACACACACACACACACATTCCATGCTCGACTGGCCCCATCCGGTCACCAAGGCAAGGACACAGTGGTTTATGTTTTCCTGTTATTTTCCTTTCTCTTGTGATGTATAGCTATTTTAAAGTGACCATCCATAAGGCTTTCATGAAATCACGCCCCATTTTTTCGATACTATTTCTATATGCTAGATATCGTTGTAAGTGTAGTACACCGGTTACTCTGTTGTATTTCCCAGAGTAGCGACCCGTTGATTCAGGGAGCTGTGGTATTAAACTGCACTTGACTCGGTTCAAACCTGTACTGAGGGGTCACGAGCGAAAAAGATGTGGAACCACAAGCAATAACACGGAGAACGCAGCGCGGCCATCTTCTGGTCGCGGTGTCACATCCCTCGGGACCCGTAATGACAGAGTCTGGGTTTTTTTAATTTTAGCTCCCACCCCACCGCAAGATTTGTGTTTTCTTCAGAACACTTCATTTTGCTGAACTAATATGTCGCCATGCTTTAAGGGGCAGCAAAGGACACACATGCCAGATGTGCGCGCGTGTAAGTATAGCTCAGGCACACATCGAAAAGGCCTGCTGCCGCCGAAAAACTGGTATTTATACGGTGCAGTCGCCAAGGATTGTTGTCAGTAATATGGAAGGCTTTCATCATTCAGATGGACTGTCTTCATAAGCTAACCATGTCATTTGGGAAAGGAATGGAACAATTATTTTACCAGGCATTTGGCCCGTCCAGTGTCAATTTAACACCTGCTATGTCACAGCCCAAATCACTGCAGACAACAATAATGCTGCTGCTGCTGCTGCTGCTGCTGCTGCTGCTGCTCATACAGTGGCAATGACTCCGCTACCCGGAGAAGGACTTTAATGGTAGTGGATTTCATTTTGAGCGTTTACAATATCCGTAGTGCTCAGCACCGGAGCTGTAACAGGAAAACGGCAAATTGAACAAACAAGGGAAAAAAAGCCAATCTCTTCCTGAAAGGAAGAAATCTCTCTTAATAAAAAAAAATATATACATATATATCCTATTTGGTGGAAGAAAAAAACACAGATTGACAAACGCTGAGCTTTCCCATCGGTGACACCCATTTCAGAGCGCGTCAGTTTTCATTCACGGCCAAAACCTGCGTAACCACCACAGTTGTGTACACGCAATTCAAAGGGAGACAGGTCCGTGGGACGAGAAATTTCAATTTTGTTTCCCCCCCAAATTAATAGTGCAGTTCTGTGGAGAAACAGTTGAGGGAAGCCCCTTACGGCCCTTACCGAGGGGGAAGAGATGGAGGGCAGGAAGTAAAGGGACTGGTCCAGCTGTCATCCATGAAATATCGATCATTAAGCCCCCCCCCCCCCCCCACCCCCACCTCTCTCCCTCGTCATTCTCTCCTTCCTTCGCCACTTTAATGCCCTTCGTCTTCACCTTTTATTCCCATCGACTTGCTCCTTTCCTGCACTTTTAAGTGCAAAGTTGTAATGTATCAGTAATGTGTCGGTCCTGATTGATTTCGCAACGCCCCGTTGTAAAATTGCACTTACCTGTGATATCGGCAAGTGCAATTTAATACGGCAGCGACTACTCGTTGAGCGGCTACTTTTCCAGAAATCCGAACTTGGGTGTCTGTTTACAGGCCAGCCTTCACAAAACTCATGTTATTTTACTAAAGTCAGTCAATAGCAGTTGTAACCGTGAGCTGATTTCATGCTGCACGTGGTGTGAGTAGCTCTCCACACAACAGCGAGGCGCGGTAAAGCTGGTTTGGAGGCGGACATGCCTGGCTATTGCTGAAAAGGATACCGACCTTAAATGGTATCAAAAACGAGGGGTTTGAGTTCATGAAATTCTTTCGGATTATAACTTTAAATCAAAGTGTGTTCAGTAGGAGAGTTCCTCAAGAGAGAGGTACGGTAAGGTGAGCAAACAACTCAAAAAGGTTACTTTTCGTTTGGTACATGATCCACCTGCCACTTTTTATTAGCTGATTTTTAATGCTGCGTGCATTATTACATTCTTTTTTTTTTTTCCTTCTTTTTTTGCAGTGTTGACACAATTTCACCGCTCGCTCAGTGCACTCTCTCAGTGAACCTTCCCGGTAGTTTTCTTTTGCACTCAAGGCGAAAGCATGATCAAAGAGTTGTTGGCCCTGCTGAGTGTATTCCTCACGTCCGTGATTAAGTGCGGTGAGCCCACCTCCCCCAGCCCTCTTTTGAGGATGAAGCGGGAGTAATTGAAAAAGGAAAACCGTGTAATAATAAAAGTGTTATTGTTTCTACGGGAAACCCTTCGGTTAGCCTCGGTACAGAAAGGAGAGGAAAAGGAGGTGAGAGGAGAAACTCGAGGAAAGGAGTGATAAAGTGTAGAAATCGAAGATGTAGATGGAGAAAACAAATGACAACGGGTGGAACGGAGGCGCTCTGAATGCTGCGCCTCACCTTTCCTTGAACTCTGTCCCTCCACCTTCAATGAGCCTTGTGGCTTTTTTTTTTCTCTCCCTCTCAGTGCTAGTCAGCCAACCATAATGATCCGTCATTGATCCGTGACAGAGGGACTTCTCTCACCACTTAAAGTCACTTACCTGTGTGTATGTGTGCATCCAGTATGTGAGTGTGTCTCCTCGCTGATTTGCAGCTCTCAGGATGTTATCGGGGTCCAAGGCATGGCCCCACGGAGTTACACCGGCTTACATTCATCATTGTTGCTCCTTGTTAATGGCCACAAACTGCCACTGCCACTATTTGTCCTTGCACACGGAAGTAGGACGGTTAGCTGGATGAATATGCCCGGTGTTGCACGGAGGCTTTCTCACACACCTGAAGCGTTCGGGCAGTAATATGAGGGAACCTATTTCACAAAAATGTCTTCTAAAAATGAGTAGTTTCATGCCCCAATATCCTTTTATATTATCGTCAATGATTATGTTCAATTCACTTACTATCCGCTATTTTCCTCAAAACCTGGGATGCCTCATTGCCTGAGAAATGTCTCCTTGCACTGTCATTTTCAAATCAATTTAAACTTGAGCTGCTAGCGTTTGATACGTTAAATCTAATACAGGGTGTCAAGGGAAGGTTTTAAAAAATAAATAAATAAATATATATAATGATGTCTTATTGTGAAATGGCAGTTTAAGTGTGGGAATGGAAACTCCTATTGTTGCTCCAACAGTAATAGAGAGACCTCAGTGCACTCAAAGACCTCAATTTTTTTATTTTTTTCAGACAACTGCAGGTAGATGAACAAAAGCTATGGCGTTCAGTGGCATTAGACTATATAAGGCAACGGAATAAATCCTTCATGCCCATCATCATTACCATCCTGATAATGATACCCTCCATCACTTTTCGATTACACCCTCTTGCCATCGTCATCATCAATTATCCCCGCAACCACAAATCATCGTGACTGAGCTCGTGCCCATCTCTCACCGGAGTGTATCCTGAGAGAAGATTGAGGTCTAATTGTGTGTGTTGGTGGCAGGGGATATAAGGCGAGGTGAAGAAGAAAAATAAAGGAAGGAAAATCAATGCCTTAACCAAAGGAGCAAGTGAATTATTGATGAGGAGTATGTAATGGGATCCCAAGTGTCTATTTCTCCCCAACTTGGACTGCTTGCTGCTCAGTTGCTCAGTCGCGGCCGGAGATGTAGAACAGGGAAGGTGCCAAAAACCAACCGCGAACATCTCCACCGGCGGAGTGGCTGACCTGAATTATTTTGGCGCAGTTTGGCCACCGCCTGTGGCGTTCAGGCACTGGCACAGTAAAAACTCTGGCCAATGTCTGGAGTATCAGGGGCCGCACACGTAGCACACAACAGCAGATTGACAAGAGGCACCTCTCACCTACTGGAAATACTCGGTTGGTTTGGTTTAGGGTCGCCGGGCGTGACCGCGAAAAACACAGCGGTCACGGATGGCCGGGTTGTAAGTAGGTCAACAGAGTCAACTTGCCGTCCTTTTGAACTTGTCTGACGAGTCCGGCGTCAGACCTGACTGAATCCCGTCGCCCCCATTTCCGTTGGCGTCTTCTTGTAAATGGCCCTTTTTTCTTTCACCCTTGGACGTCATCAACACGCCCAAGAACCGCTCGCTGCGAATTCTCCAGACAACGGCCGGCTCCGCTCACACATGGGCTCAATCCGGCATCACAGGGGCTTTGTGCTCGGGAGCTGGCTCGGGTGAAGTCCGCTTAGTGTCAGGTCCGACTGGTGCGATCGCACATACAGCTCCTCTGGATGAATTCTGGGTTTGCAGTGCATGTGTGTAAGGGTCCTCATATGCCCAGATGCTTCTTCTGCAGTCAACCTACGCAGTCAAGTCAAAGGGCTTATCTTAAGTTGGAGGATTTCATTCTGATTTGGGGATTGAGATGATTGTAAGTCTTTTAAGTTAACGGATCCTGTTGGAAACCAGTTACAGTAGATAAACTGTGGTCAAGCTAACAAAGCTGAGGTTTTAACTGCACATCATACAGTGTGTGTGTGTGTATATATATATATATATATATATTATATACAAGCAGGAGCAAAAGCAGCTCACTACGCACATAAATCCTGATTTCCTCTACCCTTTTGAGATGGGGAAATCAGTGGATGCATTGTTTGCCCACATCACCAGTGTGCTGTTTGTTTTATTGCGAGCAGAGGAGGCAGGCATCACTTCTGCTTGGCTGGAGAAGAGGCGGACACGGAGAATGTGAATGAGAGGTAGAGAGAGAGAGAGAGAGAGAGAGAGAGAGAGAGAGCGGCCAGGTGAGACCTGAAAGCTGCCTTTGTGTCGCAGCTGGCAGTATGAACACTGCCCTTCACTGTGAAGCGTTCTCCACACACACACACACACACACACACACACACACACACACACACACACACACACACACACACACACACACACACACACACCGGTATACTGTACATGTTGGGGAGTTAAGGGGGGGATGTTTGGTTCAAATATGAGGCTGAAAAAAAAAAACGTTTGCAGATGTAACAAAACAAAAAAAAGCCTTCACTCGCTCTCTCGCCAAGGTGAATGGACGTTTCAGAGCCATGAAGTTGCTCTGTTTTCCTTTCGCGTTCCCAAACCTCCATTTCAGATGCTAAACACACTCTTATTTTCTCCTTCACTTCACCTCAACCGTATCTGGCTCAGTTCAACCGGAGCTTGAAGAGAACGGCAATGCCTAGTCCCGTTTAAGACGACTCCAGAAGTCGGCAGAACACATCTCGGCACATATGAGCCTGTAAAACGTCCAGGAATGTGGACAGGGTGGACTTCTTGGAGAGATGGGTTTGTTGTGTGGCTCATCAGGGATGGGTGCCTTTCTGGGTTGTATGTTGAAGGGGGATTTTGACAGTTCAAAATCCTCTGCTGCCTGGGGAACATTGCCCAGCGGTGCTACGTTATTGCTATTTGATTTAACGTGTGTATGAAATGTGATTGGGGAGGAGTTGCAGATTCCATGTCCGTCCAAAAAAATGAAAGCTCATACCTGTTGGACAATTCAAAGTGTTAGTGAGGGCAACCTCTTGAGAAAGCCGCTTCACCACTAATCCCCGAGCGTGTCTCCGTGTCGGTCGAGGGGCAGCGACTCTGTGTACTGATCTGCATTCTTGTTTGTTTACTTTCTTTTCCCCCGCAGGAGGGGCCCTGCAGACGGCAGTCGCGCCAGGCACCATGAGGCAGCAAGCTTGGCCCGAGAGAGGGGAGAAATCACCCTTCATCACTCCCAACCAGGCCGGGCAGCGGAGGAAATGCACGCAGAAGCAGCGCATGACACAACAGACGCAGGCCAATACACACATCTGAGAGCGCAGTGGCGAGCAAATGGGTACGGGCGGGAAGAGACTGAGCGAGGGGAGTCAGTAACTCAGATTGCATCATCCTAAATGGCAAAGTGGACCGGGCCACCCTCAGAGGCAGTGATGCCCTTGCTAACGCATTGTCCTTCGTTGGAACCTCCTTGTTAGAAGTCACAAGTCACAGGCCCCCCCCACGCCCCTGTGAGGCCACAGAGCTGAGGGGCAGAGGAGAGGGTGAACAGAGGACGAGAGAGAGAGACAGAGAGAGAGAGACAGAGAGAGAGAGAGAGAGAGAGAGAGAGAGACAGAGCGGAAAAAAGAGACTGTGACAGGCCCCCATGCAGGCGCGTAAGAAGTATGGTCTGCTGGGCTTGTGTGCGTGCTGCTGGCTGGTCTTCTTTTACTGGGGTGGGGGAGTCCAGCTACGTCTGCTCCGGCTGCTGACACGCCAGCGGGGTGAAGTGGTGCGCCCCTGGCCCAACTGGACCGACAGGGCCTTCCTGCCCCGCTATGCCCACCTGGATGAGCTCCAGACGGACCCCGGGACGGCCGAGTCGCCCCGCCAGCGTCGCCAGGCGTGGTCCGCCATTTACAAGGACAGTCGCTGCCGCATGGAGACCTGTTTTGACTTCTCGCGGTGTCGGCGCAGAGGACGAGAAGGGTTCAGGGTGTATATATATCCGTCAGAGAAAAATGACCGCGTGTCCGAAAGCTACAGGAAGATCCTGACGTCCATCGCAGAGTCCCGGTACTACACGTCAGACCCGCGTGAGGCATGCCTGTTCGTGCTCGGGATAGACACCTTAGATCGGGACCAGCTGTCAGGACAGTTTGTGCCCAACGTGGATGAACGCATCCGGGGTTACCCGCTGTGGAACGATGGGCGGAACCACCTGATCTTCAACCTGTACTCGGGCACCTGGCCTAACTACACGGAGGACCTGGGCTTCAACATCGGCCAGGCCATCTTAGCCAAGGCAAGCCTCAACACGGAACATTTCAGGCCAGGCTTTGACGTCTCCATCCCGCTGTTCTCAAAGGATCACCCGCAGAAGGGCGGAGAGCGGGGCTGGCTGGTGAGGAACACCATACCGCCGCGCAGGAAGTACCTGCTGATGTTCAAGGGGAAGCGTTATCTGACGGGCATCGGCTCGGACACCCGAAACGCTCTTCATCACATCCACAATGGAAAAGACATTGTGTCGTTGACCACGTGCCGCCACGGGAAGGACTGGGAGAAGCACAAAGACGCCCGCTGTGACCATGACAACCTGGAATATGAGAGGTAAGACGGGGGTCAGTGGGGGAGGAGGGCAGTAAATGGAGTGATGTTAAAGTGAGATGTGAGGTGTTAAGGATTTATAGGAAAACAGAGTGTCGAGTGTTATTCTTTTATGGGGAATCCACAGTGGTGGTGTCCCGTTTGCCTTCCTATTTGAACTTTACATGCTGTTTCATTGGTCTTTTAGTTGTCACAGATTTTCTACAAGCAGTGTCGGCGGTAGCTTTTGGGTCCCACTGGTTATTTTAAGACTCTTTGTTTATGAAGGCACGAGTTCTGACTGTTGAGGTTTATGATGTTTGGCAGTTGCTATTGAGATCAAAGATTTCAGACGCAGACTGAAGTCCCAGGAACTTTAGATCCAGGTCACTATTTGTAGCGGTTCTTGTATGAGTAAAGTACAGCGAAACAGTGGTTGCAATGGGTTCGGCTTGTATTAACTGACTTTGAGTCCCTCTATTATTCAGAGGGTATTTAAATCTTACACGATGATAGAGGGACCAAGTCACAGTATTGTGAAACGACAAGTCATTTCCACTCTGTATTTGGGTGTGTGCTACTTTAAAGACAAAGAAATAATCAGCCACAGTTAATTAATTACAACTGAAACTAAAGAGCCAAAGCAAAGGTCACCACAAAGAATGGCTTTGTGAAATCGCTGATTAGCTCAGAGAATAAACCGCTGCCGGGTGTAAGGTGTGAATGACGATTATATTCTTAAGTCAGTCTCTCCATTTTTCTTGCTGTTGTTGTTGTTTCATGGGAGATAAGCTCGCCATTTCCACTTTGGTTTTAAATTAGTCGAGTGGAGTGGATAAAAGACATTGGAAGATGAGGGTCCCGCAACATCTGCACATACTCAGAGCAGTGATTTATTATTAAAACCAACTAATTTAATCATATGACCTTTGTCGGAGTTTGAAAAAACGTTTGCACAAAGGCAGATACTGTTATACAATATATATTTCCACTTCAGCCATGGGTGCTTTGGCCTTTTCCCAGAGTGGTTTTCAAGTATGTGAGCGCCATTGTTGTGTTAATAATGAAAAAGCTGTAGGAAACACACCCATCTGCCTAATACATGTTGCAGCAGCAGCTTGGTAAACATGTCTCATCCTCTGTGTACTTTTCTCCTGCTGGCTTATTGGAGCTCAGACGGTGATTTAAAAGCAGATGGAAATAGATGCACGGGCTCGAAACACACAATCGGAACTTTTCGATTGTAAAAATTGTTAAATGAGTTAATAATAGATGTAAACTCTCTAATCTATTTTTGATCTAATTGCAAAGGTGTATGATTTTCTTTTTTGTGGGGTGGAGAACCCTGAATAAGAAGGACGACTGAAGTTTAGTTTCATCGTCCTCTATTTATTCAATACAGTAGTCATTAAATAGTTGATATAGTGGAGCTATATCGCTCACTAACACAGCCCCTCTGTTTCACTCCTGCTTAACTTACACTTTGCAATAAAAGTCTCCGAAGCTTTAGTGCTGACAGAGTTCCTCATTATAGAGTCTGTGCCTGTCCATTCACACACAGATACCAAGGGTAGGCTCATGGGGCAGAACGTACAGACACAGGAGGAGACGGGGTTCAGTGAAAGAAAGAATAGCAGTGTTGGAAATCGCATATTAATGCACTGCATACTGCATACTACATACTGCATACTGAATTAATTATTATGTATGTCGTTACCAGCAGACTGCTAACACACTATAGTAAAGTCAAGCGATACGTCTTCTCTGGTAGCGATCCGTTACCTGTCTGACCCATTGTTGAATGAATTGCAATAATTAAATATTTTATTATTAAACATGTTTTTCTAAAATACATGCATATGTTAAGTCCTGCGCTTTTCCTCTTTTAACTTTAACTTGACATCATTTGCCATCATTTGTAATAATTTTCATCCAACGGTTATTTATTTCAACTGACTTTGAGGCCAATTTTACAGAGTGGCCAAACCGTGTCATTTCAACATCGGTTGTCCGTGACGTGATGCTGTTGGGCCCAAACACACACTTTTTCACACTTAAGTAGCCCTTATTGAAATCAAATAGGTCCTAAAAGTAAAAAATTCCCTGACATCCAAATCCAGAGGTGCTCATGTGACGAGCAGAGTCCGAGCGGTTGGGAGGCCGGGTTGTAAGCATCTTAATTTCATCAGTTGAGTAAACTCTCCGTGTGGCTGCGGCTCAGAATTACTTTCATTTTCAATTAATTAGCTGATCATTTCCCCGAGATTTTGTTCAGTTCATTAAAGGTAAGAAAATAATGAAAAATCAGAGCCTGCGGGGTGATGCTTTCAAATAGCTTCTTTTTTTTTCTCTCCCCTTCTCACATTTGTGAAGCAAAGGCTGACATCATTAGATGTCGGGCCTTTTGTGCTCGAAAAGTGAATTAAACGATAATTGATTGTCATAATAGTTGACGATTCGTTTTCTCTCAGGCGGCTAATTGATTGATTGACTAATTATTTTAGCCCTACTGAGCAGTACATTCATTCAAGTCATAGTTTCATGTCACAGGAATTAAAATAAAGTCAAAGTTAAATGAATACTTCGTTCAACTAACGTTAATGATTGAAGATCAGTATGATTAAGTGCTGTATAATACCTTGCAGCGTAGTTTTTTTTTTTTTTAAAACTGCATCTGCATCTCTGAATGGCTTCTCCTCTTGTTGGACAGGCTTAACTTGTCTGGCAATAAGAGAGTTCAACGGTTAGACCCCCCGAGTTTGAATCTCAGGCACCGGTGGGTGTAAGTTGTTTTCATGTGCTACCCAACGAAACACTCAAAGCAAGTATCTATACAATAGGACTTTTCAAATATCGTTTACCCCGGAAACGGCAGTTAGGGTGATGGTTCTGATCCAAGCACACTCCTTGCTCCTGTGGCCTATAACAAGCTACCTTAGGCATGTTTACATTGGGCTGGGGATGGAGAGCTGCTCTACGCTGCATGAATGAGCTCATTTATTCCACACAGCCCGCTACTCAGACACCCGGGTGGGCGGGGGGGTGGTGGTGGGGAAGGGGGGGGGGGTGTGGAGGACAGTGGGGGAGGTCCCATGTGGTATTTTGCGGTAGATTTGGATACGGCAAACGGCTCTGAGGGCGTGAATGGGGGTGGCGATGTGAGAGACAGCTGCCGTTTGTAAGAAAAACTCAAAAAGCTGGACGTTTTTTTTCCTTTTTTCCCTTTCTCCCTTTTTGTATGAAGTCTTTTTTTCTATGGAAACAGGAGGCTTTTAGCCTCGGAGAGACAGAGAGGTGTGAAGGATGGATGTGTGGGGTAGAGGGAGGGAAGGTGAGGGCCCATCTCTCTTTTTGCATCCTTTGAATCTCTCTTCCTTTTGGGAAGAGAAGAAAGGGAAGAGGACAATAAACAAATTGCATGAGCAAGGTTTCTGTTTGAAAACCACAGAGACACACCCTCTCCTCTCCATCTGCCTGCTGGCATATTCTCCCTCTCTCCCTCTCTCTTAATGTCTTTCCCTCTCGTCCTTCACTCTTTTTCTGATCTATTTCTGCCAAAAAGCCTGCACCTGAACACCCGGTATGCTAATGACAACAGTTAGTGTCACTGAGCGAGCGTGTGTCTGTGTGTGTTCGACTGCTGCTGCTCTATGCACGAGATTGTGTCTGTGTGTGGGAGGCTGTGCTCACGGTCAGTGAGGCTCTTAGAAGGTGGCACCAGGTTAATGAGCGCATGCATCTGGTACGCCAGCAGATTAGCCCCGAAGGACCGGGACACGACGGCAACCAGCGGACAAAGGGCACGAGAGGCGAAGGAGGAGGGAAGAGGAGGGAGGAGGAGGGAGGAGGAAGGAGGGGGACTCAGACGGACCAATCAATAGACTGGCAAGACATCATTTTAAGTAAAAACATGACTACCCCCCCACCCCCGCCCCACCCTTCTAAGACAAATGAGAAAATTAATAGAGCTATAAATTGACTACCCCACAAGGAAAACGTTTCTGTGTTTTTTTAAACTGTAAATTGGAATAATAATAGTAATAATAATAATTAATAACAATAATAATAATAATAATCTTATTAATAGTAATACTACTACTTATTAATAGTAATAATACCATTAATAATAGTATTTATAATATTATTAATGATAATAAAACAGTGCTACTATTCATATTAATAATAATAATAATAATTATTATTAATTATAATAATATTTGTAATAATAAGACTGGTGTTGATGTCCCGTGTGAAACCAAAAAGTCAACATTTATTTTGAGTTACGAAGCCTACGGTAGTTAAGTTACGTAGCATACGTAACTTCCAGGTAACCAAGATCTTTTCCTAAACCTAATCAGGTAGTTTCCTGTGAACAGGATAGTTTTTTTTTTTTTAATTGGCATGTGCTGAAGTGACGCTACAGGGGTACGGAGAGCATCATCGTTAAGAACTTGGACCATAACTCAAACTAGCAACTCCTGGATTCTATTTCTTTCATTGTCTGTTGGCCAGTGAGACATTGTTCTACTAACCACACACCATTGCTCATCGTATGCACAAGACTGCCGTCATACTGGAGGTTAACCACATAGACTTCAATCTCAAAAGTAAGCCTTTACGCTTCACTGCTGAGCAACAGATGCTGAACAATCAAGTTGGTTTACTCAAATCCCCAAGATAACATTTTTATTTCTTACCTGGTGTCTGGCAGATGGTGTAGATTTTATTTACCCAGGATTTGAGGTATTTTACACCTTAGATTACTGCCGCTGCTTCAATACAATGGAGGGGAATGGTAATGCATTGAAAACAGCAGCAATGTATCTTTCTAGAAACTGCTTCCCACTTACTCTATGACCCCCTCTACACCTTGCATGGAAATGTGTCTCATATCCGGGTTATGTCTAGATAGGATCCGACCTGATCACATGGTGTTGATGTGTGCTCTCTGGTGTCCACGTTGTGATCCGATCGCTCCGTCCAGCTCAAACTAGAAATTCAAGGTGTATCAGATCCACAGACCATGCTGTCAGCTGGTTTCACAGTGCATTTCTCTTTGGTAAAAAAATAGCAACTCCTTTTGTCCTGAATCACCCCCAACAATGCATATTTGTTGCTTATTCAACCAAAGGAAAATAGTCCGCAACCCGTGTGCAACCCATGTTGGTAGGAAGACCAGCCTTTACCCATGTAGACTGACCGCGTGTGCAGGTTTAAACCGCATCACTGTGCTCAGTCGGTCACTCCCAAAGACGGCACACTCCTTTTGGCTTCATGAAACAATGATAATACCTCCATGGTTGTTAAGCTGAATAGGTCTTAAAAACGGATTACGTTTAAATACCTCTGTCCCCGCCATTTCTATTAAGACAATTTTGCTCTTTTAAATTACAGAGTGATTGGTAAATGGCACCCAAAAATCCCATTAAAATGCGCCATAGGGGGAGAGAAATCTGAATAGGAACAGAAGGTGCCTGGAATACTTGAATGTGGTGTGTAAGTTTGAGTGTGTGCATGGATTATGGATGATAGGGGAGAAAACAGAACGAAGTAGCAAAGAGACAAGTCGGAGGTAGGACACAGTGGCACCCAAGGCAATAAGAGCAGCAAGACAGAAAGGAAGAAAAGGAGAATGTCATGTGATAAAGATTACAAAAAAAAATATGGGGAAAAAGAGCGAGGGGTACCGCAGGCAAGTTAGGGGGAAAAAAAGCGAGAAACGGAGAGCGGTGTGGGAGGAGAGGGTGACAGAGTGGGAGAGAGAGACAGAGCAGAGGAAGAGGGAATTGGAAGAGAGGGGATACTTGAAGCAAGGGAGAAGCTGTGCCGCAGCCTAATGGCCTAGTTTCCCTCACTTTAGAGAATTCTCTAAGAAAGGGAAGAGAAACGTGCATTGTACAGTGAATGCAAATGAGCAAGAGTGTGAAAAACAAGAGAGGGGAGGAAGAGAGAGAGAGAGAGAGAGAGAGAGAGAGAGACAGAGAGAGAGAGAGAGAGAGAGAGCGACGCTTGGGAGATACAAAAGGTACCGGGGGGAAAAACGCAAAGAACCAGCTGAGAGCCGAGCGTCTGTGTGTGTGTGTGTGTGTGTGTGTGTGTGTGTGTGTGTGTGTGTGTGTGTTTGTGAGGGGCTACCGGGGGGTTTCAACGGCGATGGACGGGATGGGGACGGGGAGGGAGAGAGACCGGAGTGACGGGGAGGACGTGTAATGGCAAAACAACGCTGTACCTCTGTGTCCGTCTTAAATGGCCCCGGCCTCCGTGTGCACGGGCCGTTGTTTCGAAACCGACGGGTCATTAGTCATTGTGACCCTCCCCGAAGGAAACCCAAGGTTGCTGAGAAGGGAGACTTTAAAAACCTGGGTGACAGTTCAGGGTGAATGCAGAATAGCAATCGGGGGACGAAAACACAACGGAAGGGCCTGCGAGGGGGAACCGATTTAATAATACGCCGGCTACACGGCGAAAAGCTCCAAAGGAAGTGCTTTGGAGCTGCTCTCGTGCACGGCGTAATTTGAAACGGGAAAAACTTGCAGGAAAGTGCACGTCAGAACCATTGTTATGGGAGCGTGCGCATGCACGGTTGTGTGCCTGGGTCTGTAAACGCCAATGTGAGAGTGTGTGCAACTTGAGATTTTGGCAAACCCAGTAAGAAGGCGCTGCGGCCCGCTGTAATTAGGGCCTGTGAAATTGTACCTCTGGAGACGCTGCGGTCGGAGTTTGTGTGCGCGGTTGGTGCGGCCCGTCTCTGCCGTCTCTGTTTAGAATACTTGGAAGCGAGAGGCAGCCTTGTGATTCTCTGGCACTTGTATGCGCCTTCCTCCCCCCCCCCCACCCCACCCCTGTCCACCCCCCATGTTCTTTTTTCTCCCCCTCCTCCCCAGCGTGCATCTGTCCAATGCCACACAGTCTTCAGTCCTCCTCGCTTCCGCTGAGCTTTTTGTGAAGTTTAGTCAAGTGTATTTGCATTAAAGAGCACTCCGACAAGAGCGGCGAAGGTCGAGGCGAGGGGGCGTGGCATTAACGCGCTGATTGAGTTTGTTTTTTCTTTAAGGTGCTATTATTGATACTTTCAGATCAGCAATGGATCCAATGAGAGCGTGTCATGGGAAAGGGGTCGCTTATGTCACCCTGGACCTTAACCCTAACCCGGCTGCAGTTTCTCTCAATAGACAGCGTCTGCAGCTAGCTGGTGAACACAGTAGCTGGACACCAGACCAGAGCTGACACCAGACTAAATGATGGACTCGCATTCTTCAGATGCTCTGGAAACACGAGTCTAAATTGCTATTAACGTTGCTCCAAATCTTTTTAGTTTTTTTGCAGAAATCAGTTTTAAAGCATGATGAGCTCATTTTCTCCGTCATCGTCTGGTCTTCTCATTCACCCTCAGTCCGACTCCCGCGATGTTCAAATAACACTTGGGCCAAGGAATCGTTTGTTCAGATTCCACCGTTTTTTTCCATTATTGTTTCAGCCGCAACTACGAGAGAGACGTGGCCTCAAATTCCTTAAAGGGGTGTTTGCGAGGTCGCAAAATTAATTAAACTTCACTTCGACCGATAGGAATGATTTCTTTGGCCGCAGCGTTATCGTTGGAGGAGTTGGCGGGGGGCAGGAGGTGGGAGGGGATAGGAGGGGGGGGTTGTTGTGCTCTCTGAGAGCCTGCCACATTGCAGCTCCCCAGCCTGCCACAGCTTTCATTCCTGAGCCTTGAAACATTCTTGGTCAGACTTGAGCCAGTCGGAAACCGGCTTGTCACTGCTCACTACACGTGTGCAGCCAAAGCTTCATCCTCTCATTGTTCCTCTCAACCGCCGCTCTCTGAGTCACACTTCCAGCCCTCCACACTTCCTAAATGCTCCTATTTCTGTTGAGAGTTTCTCGTCAGGCTCAGTCCTCCAGTTTTTCCAAATTGGTAATTCATCTGTCAAAGGCTGAGGGCGTTCAGTGGAACCAAAACGTATTTGTGTACGTGTCACCGGCAAAACCAGTGACACTGGAGCCTCACCCCGTTATGAGGAAATCAGGGCCCGCGGCGGCTTTGTGTGTTGTGCAGGCTCTGGACGACAGTGTTAGTCATCCAGAAACAAAGATCACAAAGTGCAACTGCCACAGCCCGGGCTTCACCTGCGTTTGGGAAGTCTTCATTAAAAGCACCTGCAAAGTCTGATAGACACAATGTGGCATTGCACACACACACACACACACACACACACACACACACACACACACACACACACGCACATGTAAGGACTTTGCAGTTTCCAATAATGATCCTTTCTCCAACTCACACCTTCTTCTTGTGTCCTCTGCACAACCCTGTAACTTTTTTTTTCTCTCAACATCTTGTCCTTCTCACTTTCCTTTTTTTAAAAACATTTTTTATAGAGTCCTCCTTCAGTCGAGTGCAAGCCTCCTACCATATTTCTGAGCTCCGGTATGCATAATTTATCAACAGAACCCTGCTCCTCCGCGAAAGGCAAAACTTTATTTGACAGCGCAGCTTTGTCTGTAGTGTTTCACACAACTCGCACGCCACAGGGTTTCGTGACATGCACATGGATGCGCACATGCGTTGCTCTCACTTGCTAATCTATGCATTCCTGCTCTAACACCATGTTTCCAAGATGAGCCTCAGGGTGTCAAAGAAGGTTGCGTCTAATCCACTCCGTAAGAAGTGACGGATCAGGAGTCTTGACCACCGGCTGTGCTCAAGCATGTTGACCTCTACAGTCACCTGTGCCTTTGGTTCAGTCTCCACGCTGTGTATTGATGGTATTTAAGGCACTTTTTTAATAGAGGGTTTATTAATGTTACCTATGTTGTTTTCTAAATCATCATAGGTCACTTAAAAGCCAGTTTTCACTTTGCGAAAATGGCCTTTGACTGAACCACTTACCTACTGATAAACGGATAAGCGGCAAAAATATGTTTCTTAACAACTGAAGTGGTTGGATGGGTTACCGACATTTATAACTGCATTATTACCAAATGAACAGATAAACACTGGGGTTGTTGGCAATCTGTTAATAAAATGCTGAAGGGAATAGTTTGACATCTTCTGGAAACACCGGATGGAGTCTGGGCTTTGTTGCCAAGCAACCAGCGGAGACTCCGGTAAGTTACTGCTCACAGTAAAATAGTTAAGCACTGAACTGTCGTTTATACACTTTGGTGTTTGTGTGGATAAAAATATCTTACGTATTAATAGATGAGCTTTAGATGTGCTGGTCGGTGGATTTTTTTCCCCCAGTTTTCCAGTCTTCATTCTTTCTAAGCTAATCTAGGCTAAGCTAATCTGCTGCTGGCTGTCTGCAGCTTCATATTTCATGGACAGATACAAGAGTGGTAGTGATCTTCTCATCTAACTCTCCGACAGAAAGTGAGTAAGCATAGTTCCCAAAATGTAAAACTATTCCTTTAAAAATACATAATTTTTCACAATCTGGCAACCCAGTTTTTTCTTCATTTATTTCTTATAACTAACCTATTAATAATTAAACTATGATTTATTAACCATTAAGGCCCAATAATTTCTGCAACTAATGCTTATCATTATTTTGTAGTTAATTTGGGATGAAACACTTTTTGTCAGCAGAGGCCTGTCTTCTTTATTTAGGTCTTTCCAGCCTAAAAATCCTAAAATCCTAAAATCTAGATGTATAGTGTAGCTAATAGAGTCCAGCTGCTTCAAAGGGGATCACCTTTCCTGTAATATCCTCTGTCTGTCGGATGACCTCGCCGTGTTCACTTATTACAGACATATGGGAAAACAGCGATGACTTAAAAATACACCTCTTTGATCGTCTCAAGGAGTCGGGCGGCAACGGGAGCTCCCAGGTCGCAGAGGTACAAACCATGACTAGCCGAAAGAATCCCGGCGGGCACAACCCCAATCTATTTCAAATGATTTCAAGATCCGTGTAATCCATGAAGACGATGGAAGTGGTTCTGTGCAGTCACAGTGGTGAGTCCCCATATCCACTGATAACGTGGGAGATTTGGCTCAAAGTCAGGACGGCAGTTATTCTGGAAGGCTAACCAAAGCCAAATGTAACATGCAGAACAAGGCGTCGATGATGAATCTCTTTCTTCTCTACGCAGTGCTCGATTCTGGCTTATTGGTGCACACAATAGTGTTCGAAATGTCTGCGGCCTGAACCAGCCAGATGGTCCGGACACATGTTCATGTTCCTACCGTTGGTTTGTGGAGGACGTTAAAGAAACCGGTAAAGGGGAACTTTCAATAGTTGCCAGTACATCACGGTCTGTGTCTCCCCAAATGTATATGGTTTGTGAAGATTTGCGGAACATTTTGTGAACTTGCCTTTTGTCAAGAGTCACTTTTGATGGCTGATTGTTATGATTGTTTTGGATGTAAAAAAAGGAAAAAAACAGAATGCTGACTTCCGTCTATCTTTGGGCTCGGAAATTGTGTTTTGCTGTAATGACCGGGGTCCCCACCTTCTGGTGCTGAAAATGATGGTTTTCATCCGACAATGTTTCACTGACGTGTGGAGGGGACGCAAACATCTCTCTCGAGCTCTCTTTTTTTATATTCTCCACACCACCCCTTCTATCTTGGCTTTCAACCCCACACAGCAATGTACAAATGATGTCGATAGGACTCAAATATATCGTTTATATTCCAGACCACACACTATGAGCATTGGTTCGTTGTGGCTGAGGTTTTGGATACGGTTGCGCCGCACTATTTGCTGACTGCTTGTGGGTAACACGGGTTTCACACGGGCAGAGCATGCGTTTTAAACCCCACATGCTCCTCTTTTTCTCAATCACCTCAGCTCACACTTTGTTTTCTCTTTAAAACCCCGGTATATATCGAGAGGGCGGTTCCAGTCTGCCAGGTGCCTATCGGGTTCCTTAAGGCAGGCCGTTTGGCCCTCGGGCCTCCCTCACTAGTGTGGATGTCCCCTTAATGGCTGCCCATTCAGCTCCTTAATGGGCCCTTTATCAACCCCGGCTAGCACCACAGCGATCATAGCAGGAAAAGCCTCTGGCGACCTTGCTCGCTATTGTCCAGGCCAACTGGAGCGTAAAAAGCTTTGACAATGACAATGCAGTCGGGAGAGAGAAAGGGGGAGACGTTTCTCATTCCTTATGCGGTTAAGGAGCTGAACCTCGACAGTGGCCTGGTTTTCACTTGTTTACTGGTCTTTGTGAGCATCTATTTGCCCTTTGACCTCACCACATGCTGCAAGAGTCGATAGTTCAGGGATTAGGGAGCCGAGGGAGATGAGAGATTAGGGATATCTCCGGGTCTTTCTCGGGTTCGAGTCAGGGATCATGCTTAGGCACAATTGTTAACGGATAATTCACTTTTTGAATTATGTTTTTTTTAAAAAAACGCTCCACCTTACCAGAAAGAGACATTTGCAGAAGTTGTTTTCGAAGTTGAAACCTCTAATGTGAAGAGGCTAGCGGCCAAATCATTACTTACAGACACGTAGCGCTCAGAAAAGATTTTGCCTCAATTAGGCCGTCCAAAACACATTCTGCAGATTTCTATTTTTTTTAAGCATTTCCTCACAGGACCCCTAAATTGCCTGAGATATATGGTGTAAAAATTAGGTCAAATAATATTGTGTAGTAAGTTAGCAATAAGATGAAACGGCTCTCTCTGTCTTTGATGTAGAAAGGAGCGCTCCGATTGGCCGGTCTTGAGATGATGACTGGTACATA
This sequence comes from Ophiodon elongatus, assembly GCA_016806645.1. NCBI lineage: Eukaryota > Metazoa > Chordata > Actinopteri > Perciformes > Hexagrammidae > Ophiodon > Ophiodon elongatus. Next base: position 177,198 of record JACSYO010000613.1, on the reverse strand, counting down.
TTGATAATCCCAACCACTGGATAGCGTTCAAAGGACTCCCGAATATATATATATATGCCGTGCTATCAGTGTTGAAATGATCTATGCACCCTGGTTTTTAATAACACGGCGGGGTATTGGGGTTAAACTGGGATTTGGATGAACGTGCGTCTCAGCAACCTCTGGTATTATTTAATGCAAACTATGTCATAACCCTCCCTGTGTATTCCTTCGTTATTTCACTCGTGCATCGCCCTTTTATCGGGTTATGCTCTCCTAATGAGTGTGTGCGTCCTCTCATATGCGTGGCGTACATATTTCTATTTCTATTAGGGATGTCTTGATTAAGTTTCTTTTGTTTTTGTAGCGCGTGTTACTCTTTGCTCTCATCGTGTACTTCTTTCTTCACAATCTATTTGCACCGTCTTCTGCTTTCTCAGCCACACTTTGAGCAAACAGTTCGGTTCCACCTCATCGTAACGCTCTGCGTTTGAGATGACATTAGCGTCGGATGACGGATTGCTGGAACCCGACCTGTCTTTGAAACGCCGTTATCTGAGGAGCGCTTATCGTACTTGTTTTACATATTTATATTGTATTAAAGGAGCACGCTGTGTGCTTTTTTTAGTTATTTTGTCTTAACAAGTGGGCAGCAGTCTGTGCACCGTTCTGTTAACCTCTTGAGCTGTGCAACGTCACAGAGCTTTTGAAATCAGACCTACTGTACTCCTTCTGTCAGTGCAGGCTTAGCCAACACCTTATTTGTCTGATACGGTTGCTGAGCGAAAGGGTGGAAACGACTGCCTAAACTGTACAAATGATAAGAAATCCATATCATATTTCTTTTGTCTTGTCGTCTGACTGAAGTGCATCGTGAGGGAATGAATACTGATTAAGCTTTCCGGGAGTCTCACCTGTTTTCTACCTTCTTTTGAAATGCAATACACTCATCACGAGTTGGAAAGTGCGTGCATGAGTGTGTGTGCGTCTGTGTGCGTGTGTGTGTGTGTGTGTGCGTGTGCGTCACTGTTGCCAAGCCCAACTGCAGACAATGCGGTATGTGTGCCCCAGATAAGGGATTTTATTCTGCTACCTAGCCAAGGAAGAATGTGTAGAAGATCATGAATTACTCATGAGCGCTGACGTTGAACTCTTATTTAATGATAGCCGTGCTGGGACCGCTCTGTACCTCGCGCCCGTCTCCCTCTTCATCGCCTTTGATGAATGAGAAACAAGGCGAGAGGGAAAGAGTCAGAACTTCCCCCTCAGTTGCTCTCGAAATGTCTTCCCGCGGCCGTCGTCTCGCCGAAAAACTGCACCGTAGACGCGAACCGTGGGAGCCACGGTCGCACTTCCGAGCGCATGATGTATGGCCCGCTGCACTTCCTTGTCAGATGGCCTACTACTACGCTGAACAACTCACCTACAGCACGCGACAAAACAGCTTTTCCTCCAAATGGCACTGCACCAAATATACGCACACACTTTGTCAGGTCGAGTGAAGAATGGGCTTCACGTTGCCTCCGCCTTGCTCAACCTAAAAGTCCCCTCTCTAGATTAAAACCTCGGCACACCGAGCTCCTTCACACGACAGCAGGCCCTGACTCATTCCAAAGCCACCGCTTATTTCAGTCCTCATTTCCTTTACATTATACACGCCATTAGGCATATTAAGTTCAGTGTCTGCCATCGCGGCTGTTACAGCGTGCATCTCCGTTCTTCAGCAAGCAGGTGCGACGGGGGCCGGTTTGGGCAAAAAAAAAAAAATACAATAACACTGCATGGTTAAATTGCCTAAAATGTAATATAATTTCAATTATAAGTAAATTAAATGACAAATGAGCGTGTGGCCAGGCTCTGTAAAGCACGGCGGTGCTTTGTGCTAAATGCCAACATCAACGTACTAACGCGCTTGAAGTGGCAATGCTACGTTAGAATGCCGGTATTTGCTAATAAGCACTGAACACAAAGTCCAGTCACCCTCTCCCAAAAAAAGCTTTAAAGCCTCTTTACACCCACACAGGTGTTTTCAGTTATTCCGGCTGATTATGCCTCTGCTCAAGGTTGAAGGTGGGTCGGAGCTTTGATCTTCACCTACCAATAAGAATGATAAAAGGTGAAATTTGTCCCGCCCCCTCCAGGTTCAACAAAACTAACAGGAGACGCAGGAAAGTGTCACTTAATTAGTGTATACAAGTCAAAACACACCTGTGTGGGTGTTCAGAGGCTTTTAAAAAAAATGACAAAAAAATATCCAGAGGGAGGCATGGAGGTCTGAATCAGATTTGGTTCAATTTGAGATTAAGATTCACAATCGTCTCGGGCTGAGCACTGAGCACTGAGGATAGCAGAGATAGCGGAAGGGGAGGAGAATGCTGCATGAGATATGCGGCCAATGGCACGCTTACACCCACAGGCTACATCGGTCGTGGCAGACTGTGGTTTCACCGAAGTCATTACGATACATCATCTGGGGACCATGCACGTCGGTACCAAAAGTTTGCGGAATTCTATCCAATAGATGTTGAGATAGTTCTATGTGAAAACTTTGGAGCAAGATTTAAAAAAAAAAAAAAGTCTGGGATCGTCACACTCACTAGGAATCATCCCCTGGGGATCAGGACCGTCTTTATCAAAGTTCATGGCAATCTTCATAGTTGAGAGACCGGAACTGCCATTGCTCCAGCCTGCAAAAGAATCTGAATGAAAATGATATACGATGTGTTCCTCCACGCTGTACCTCACACTCTGCCAATTTCCGTGGAGTCGTTCATCTTCAGCCTGGCGTATTTATTGCCCGCAGTGATATGTTTGTACCATTACTGCTATCAGCCTGCCTGTGGGCATCTACCATAACGACCTCTACAAGTCCGGTGGTGGCATCCAGTGTCATTCCCGACCTTTCACCCAGTGCCAAGCACTAGATCACACCCACACATAACCCCCTTCGTACGCCCCGACACACTCATCCACCGCTTCCTGTCTCTGCCGCTGCTTCTTCCTTTCACGTCTCGACATGAGATGCGCGTATGGCCGCGCACGCCCCTGCTCATGTTTCCCAGCTGTGGGCCGCGCGCTCGGCCCTGCTTGCTGTGTCTCCAGCTGTCCCCGGGTCATCACCCTTACTGTCTCCGTGTTCACATGGCTGCCAGTAACCAGAGCGCTGCGTCTCTGTCTCGTTCTCCATGTAGTGAGCGTCCCTCTCCCGCCGTAAGACGAGTCCTCGCAAATGTGTCCCTCTTTTCATTCTCATTGTCCTCTCTCGCCCTCTCGCCCTCCCGCTCTCTATTTCTGTTTTAAAATCCTTGAGGGAAAGGGATTCACTACATCTGCCTCTTTTACTTTTACTTTTATTTTTAGAATTTATTCTTTGGCTCCGCTGTTGTCTTCTCTTCTGCTGCTCCCCTTCCCCTTCCCCTTCCCCTTCCCCTTCCCCTCCCCCTCCCCACCCTGGCCTTTCTGCCCATAAGGATGTAATGTGATCAGGTGCAGTGTGTGTGAACCTTCTTGGTTATAGTCACTTCACAAAGTAGATTGTCTGTGCCCCCCCCCCATTTTGTCTCTCCCTCATGTAATTTCCTTTCCTTTCCTTTCCTCTCCTCTCCTTAACCCCTTCATTGCTGGAGGAATAGTGGGCTCAAGTGGTGGAAGCAGTATTCAGATCCTTTACTACAAACACCGGAAAGTAAAAGTATCCCGTGACAAGTAAAAGTTCATTGTGCTTTTCTCACAAATTCACATGTTTTGTTATTTGAAAAGTGCAATATTTCCCTCTGAGAAGCAGTGGAGTAGAAGTATAAAGTAGCAAAAAGGGAACTACTGAAGTACAGTGCTTGATTAAATGTACTTTTATACCAACCGTGTCCATCTCACCAAACACAGCCGTACCAACATGTGTAATTCATTAAGGTAAAATTCTATTTTGATTTCCCAATGACAACAAGGGGGGGCAGAGGACATTTTTGCATTTTTGCACAATTCAGACACACAAAAGCTCGACTGCGAGTCGACGTCCGTTGCATCACGCTCCCCTTAACCCGCGCCGAACTCCGCCTACGCTCACTTGCCATGCACATGCAAGCACTTACACGCACACACACTGTCACACTCCATCATGGCCTCTAATAGGGTACGGGCTGATGGAGCGGCCAGGCCTGCTCAGCAGACAGTGGAAGAGTCGATCTATATTCAGTCTCTGCACTCCTTCCTCCTCCTCTGGAGCCTGATGAACTCAAGGGAATCCATGGAGCCAATAAACGTACCGTGATGTACTCGAGACACCCTCCCTTGAATGCAATCCGTTACTCCACGGGGCATGGGACAGTTTTTCTGTGTAGCTTCTGTATGTGGCCGTTGTTTTTTTTTTCTTGTTCTTTTCTTCTGTGTCCGGTGCTGAGCGAGGTCCAGTGGTTTAGTGCATGTGTGCGCATGCATTAGTGGTTTTCTCCGCGTAACGGAGGAGCCGCTAAGTGAAAGCGACAAGAGTCGGAGAGAGAGAAATAAAGAGGGAATGGATTAGGTAATGAGTCTCTAGTGTTGTGGCTATCGGTTTAGCATGGGGCCACTGGCAGATGAGCTGGAGAGCGCGTTAGTGTCCCCATAAACTGCGTCTTCCCGTGAGAGTGCCCTCGCTGCCACATCGCCTCTCGGGTTAACGGCGTGAGCATTAAACATGCAGGGCTTTATTGATCCCCGTGGAAACATCCTCTTCATTCAGAGGTCAGGGAGAGCCACAGGACGGGTGGCGATCCGGTGTCCTACCCAGAACCTATTCTGTCGTTTGGTGTCTTGATGGGTGGCGGTGGAGAGCACCGTCTTAACATGTTGGTTACCCAGAGCTGTTCAACTGGGTTAAGATCTGGTGACTGCGAACGCTGTATCCCATCATTCACATCATGAATATAGCTTGTGAATGAGGGCAGTTTTTGTTTTAGATTTTGATATTTTCGTCTTGACTTCTGGCTCTCGAATCCAGATCTTCTGGGCTTCCTCAATTGTATCAAGCAGTACAATTGTATCGAGGCACCTGCATTATTTCTCCCCACTCCCCCACCCCACTTCTAAATCCTAAATCCTTTTTACAGTTTGTGAGCTCGTACAGTAACATATTTTAGGAAGGTATTATTTCCCAGTTTCATGGAGTTTCATTTCCCCCCGTGGCTGGTGTGTGTGTGTGACTGCCAAGGAGTAGTGAACGTAATGCCATTTGCACATTAGTATTAAAAGTCTCAACACAGGTGCAATGGAAGCACAATTAGAATAGAAACTACAGCAAGACTAAATCAAAAATCCAGTGTGCTGGATTATCTGGCGTTTGGCAGTTTCAACGTGCGTGGAAGTCAGCAGAGGGCTTCTTCTTCTTCTTCTTCTTCTTCTTCTGAGACTGGAAAAGGAGATGAGCATGCTTGGCACAAACCTAAAGAGGAGTTGTCTCTGGTGAGGTCCAAACCACTGTGTGTGCATATCAAGATGTTACACCAGCACTTGTAATAAACTGTAGGCCAATGCAGTGGCGTGTAGCTCGGCCAAAAGACAACGATTTCACCCTGAGAGGCTTCTCGCCGCCGCAGTGAGGACACAAAATGTCCGGATCTCGTTGGAGATTAGGCTGCGGTTGTGGCAAATGACATTTGATTTTGTGTGTGTATGTGTAAGTGTGTGTGGGGGGGCTACTTGGCCGTGGGTGTCCAAACACTGCTATTAGCCACAAAGAGTAGCCTCTTTATTCATTAAGCCCATAATCAGCCCTGCGTTTGGGTTCAAATGGTTTTTGCTCAGTGATTACTGGCTGGAAACGTGCCATCCTGGTGCTGCGATTTCCCCCATTTGATTGGAGATGTAACGGGTGGGATTTGAAAGTGAAAGAGGGAACCGCAGAGAGAGAGAGGAAGCATGCTCGAGGCGGAGACAATTATTAGTTTGTTACTGTCTCTCTCCCTCTGTCTTTTCCCTCCCGCTGCTCCAGCATCCCTCCCTCTCTCCAGCATCCCTCCCTCTCTCCAGCATCCCTCCCTCTCTCCAGCTCCCCCTTCTGTCTTACGGTAATGCTCCATTGATCTATGCTGGGAAAAGATATTGCTAATTCACTGAACCCTGCTTAGCCTCTGCTTAGCCTTGGGGCCGATTGCACGAGTTCATCTAATGTCCCCCCCCCCCCCCCCCCCCACCCACCAACCCTCCAACCCCCCAACCCCCCACACACTTTTCTCTCCGAGCTTTCTCTCTTCTGCAACCGGTCGGTTCCAACTGGACACGTTTAACCCTTCAGCCCTCAGAGTGCTGCGGGGCGGCTGCCGGCTAATGGCGAGGCAGACACGTCTCTGCAGCAAGTGTTGCTAATGATGACAGCGCCAGAGAACAAGTGCCAAGTGCACTGAGTTGGTAAAAGTGATGATTTGATGAGCAGCGCTCTCAGCAGTGTGTGTGTGTGTGTGTGTGTGTGCACTGTGAAAGCTGGAGATAGAAACTTTTGCTCTTAATTATCAACTACAGACAAATTCAGTTTAACGAGGACTCCAAAACTTTGACGCCAGAATCCGCCGGCTGCAACAGAGCTGGGATTGATGCAGGAAATCATTTAAAAAAATGTACTGGAAATAGAGAAGGTTACTGTTGGCATGCTGATTTGACACCGGCAACTCACAGGCAAATGGAAAACAGCCAACAATAAATACAGGTGAGAGGAACAGTAACAACAACCAATAATGTATTGCATAGATAAAGGAGAGGATTTAATGAATGTCCACGGGGGGTGGAAAAAAACAACTTTATTTTTTAGTCAAATATTAGTTTCCTGGTGTGTGTGTGTGTGTGTGTGTGTGTGTGTGTGTTTTTCTGCAACGCGGCCTCTTTATCTCTGTCTCTCACACACGACGCTCCCCTCTCAGATGTCTCCCGTCCCTTTGCTCCCTGGCTGCAACATAAGGATGCTCATTTCTACCCTCATTCATCAACCCGGATGTCAGGTGGGGCAACCTCGGAAGCACAGTGGATGCAATTAAGCTCAACCCATTAGACGTGTGCCTGTGGTAACTTTGCCGAGGGCAAAGACTTAAAAAAAAAAAAAAAAGGAGATTTACATCTCAATGCCGGTTTTCAGCCATCTATTGAAACGGGACAAATCAAAACTAAAGGAAGTGATTGTCTAGACCTTAAAGCCTTCGGGGTAATATCTGTTCGGCTGGTAGTGATATTCGTTTTTAGAGATAAATGAAATTGTGCACACAAAGGACCGAGGCTACAAACGAAGATGTGGGAAATTATATATTTTCTGCCAGGATTCTTTAATGCAAAGTCTATCTTGTGTGCGTCAATGAAGTAAATCCTGGCCCGAGAACATACAACGTTTCCTCCAGCTGCGCTCACTCTCTGCAAAAGGTCATATTTTAGAAACTCCAAAAATAAAAAAAAAGTAAGACATTTTAAGAAACAACTCGGAAGTTCGGGAAATAAGTTCAAACGGGGGGCAGCTAGCCTGGCTCCAACCAAAGGTAACCAAACCCCCTACCTACTATTCCTAAAACAAAACCTTTGATCGAAAATCCAATTCATTGTTTTTCGGGCGTACAACACAAGGCGACCAAACAGAGCAATTGGACAACTCATTTTCCTCGTTGTGACGTTGCTCCGAGCAAACCTCCAATATCTGGGATTTCCATTAACCTGTTTGATGCTATTGAAGGGATATTTACATGACTTTCAAAAGCAGAAAGTTCTCTTTGATGGAGCTTTCAAAGGGAGAAGTATCGTGTTTGTGAGGCGCGGTCGGTGTGTGTGTGTTTTGTTGGACCTCTTCGTTCTCGGCCCCCCTCCGGAGAAAAACCAGGGTGCGTGCATGTGTGTGTGTGTGTGTGTGTATGTGTGTGGCGAGGTCGGGGAGTGGTGTTTGTGGTCCTACTGAGGCGTGACATAAAAAAAAGAAAAAAGAAAAGGGCTCCATGCAAATCTGTTTTCCCTCCTCTGTCTTTCTCCTCTTCTCTTTCATTCGGTCCTCCCGAGTGTCACATGCTGCGTCGTCCCGTCCTCTCCTCTCATCCGCACCTGAAAATGATAATTTGCCACGGCTTTAAATATGCACATGGTACACACGAAGGTGTCAGTCACCATTTTGTTTTCATTACATGTCCCTTATCTAGCCTCTCCAGATGTGTACGCGAGCGGGATGACAAAGTGGGGCGTCGGGAAGTATTTGCGCTGCTTTTGGCTACACTCTGGCGTCTTCAAGTGAGCCCCCCCTCGCCCCCCCCCCCCATCCTCCTCCCCCCAAGAGGCTGCGGTAGTGCTGCTCTTGTTTTTTCCGACCAAACAAAAAACTCTGATTGGCTCGGGGGTCTGTTCCCCGCGTGCCAGTCAACTCGTCCGACTTAATTAACCACTAATCTCTCAGCTGTCAGCTTCTAAAGGCGGGGAGCTGGAGCGACTTCAATCCCCCCCCGCTCCTCTCTGTACCTTTTCCCAAGAGCTCTAGGGTCCCTGTAGAGAGAGCACCCCAAACCCGTTCCTCCCCGCTCCAACCAGACAGCGCCGACTTCAAGAAAACCCGCCGTCAAAAACCGCCTCGACAGCCAGCAGACGTCAGCCACCCACAGGAAATTGAAAGCCGGGTTTTGGAGAGAGTGAAAAGGCACTGTAATTTGTTTTGCTAAGGTGAAGGGAAAAAAAAGAGATGCAAGACAAGTCACCACTGCCAGCCAGGAGGGAAGGGGTTGATGGACAGCCGGATTGGAATGTAATGAATTTGTCTCCGATGGAGGGGGCAGAGGAGGGGGAGGGGGGGCTTATTGATGTCAGCGTTTGTTACAGACGCACGGTAATTAGTCAACTGCACACGTCACCCAAAATCAGAATCCTTGACTTTCCTGTTTTTCTGCTTCACGTAGCTTTTTATTTTTTAGCAAATATGGCACAAAATAAGTTTTGCTGGCTAAATTAAGGCGCAGCACATGTTTCTCTCAGGCAAAAAACTAAAACAATGTCGGTTGAGAACTTTATTGCCCTCGTGGGGTGGACTTGTCTTGCAACCGGGTGAAACGCAGAACTAAAACACAGATCCAGACATAAGATACTGTACGAACCCCACAGTGAAATACATAAAGCACATGATACAAATATGTCAAACAATTGTTAAAACCCACTAAGCTGACATTGAACATTCAAGTGAGAGCGTAACATGAAACCTGGACTACGTCCAGCTGTCGTCTTCTAACTGGTTTAAAAAATAAATAAAAAGAAAACAGCGCCATCACCTGCTGCTGCGCCTGTGTCAGTAAACGAGTTAGTCGCTCACATGGTCTGTTTCAAATGGACTGCGGCGGTCCACGTGGGACAGGACGCCGGCCTCTCAGACCGCTGGCCCAGATCGACGGTCTGATTTGCGGAGGTCACATTGAGAGCAGAACATTCCCACAACTTTTACTTACCGTGGACAGCCCGGGCTTTGTTTCCACTGCGAACTCCCTCCGCGCGAGTTCATGCATTTCATGCGATCGCTTGCTTTTTTTTTTTTTTTTTAAACTCCTCAGACTTTTTATTCGGGGCCCATTTCGTCACTTTGATCTCAGCATTCATATCGGTCCACTATAGCTCCGGGGCTGCATATTTGTTGGATATGCCCTTTTTATGTGTGATTATACATAACTTCTGCACCTCTACGAGCCCGCGAGGCGAGTTCAGTGGCAATGTGTTGCTCTAATTAGAGGCAACGTGTCGTTTTTTTTTTTTGGACCGCACTCGGTGGGGAGCACTGTAAGGACTTTTGTAGCGCGGGCCACACGTGCTGCACAAGTCTCCTTGTTTAATTACTGGATATCATTTCCCCTGAGGTCTCACCGGCGCTCCTTTTTAATTCCTTGCTCTTTTCATCCCCTCGTCCTCATTCCTGTCCTTGATATTCTCACCCACGCCCTTACTCGCCTCCTCCTTTCTCTTCTTCCCCTATCTTTTCTTCTCATGAACCCCCCTATCCCCTTCCCTCCCCTCCTGCTCGCACTCGTCTCCTCCTTCCTTCTGGATAGGCTGCTATCTGAGGTGGCCGCTGGCTCATCTGTGGCCCAATTAGGCGTAAACAAACATTTGGACATCTCCCCGCTGAGCCCGTCCCCTGTTGCTCCATTCTCTCTTCCTTCCATTTCTTCTCCGCGTGCAAGGACAACACAAGCGTTTCTTCCTCCATTATAATTTGTGTTCCCGGTGACCCTGGCCGTCAGAACGCGAGAATAAAATAAGCGGTGTGGATATGGAATTTGACAGTTGAAAGAGAGAGAAATGAAGAGGTGGAACCAGGGGGAAAAAAACACATTTGTTTTCAGTGAGATACCTCTGGAAGTTAGTGTGTGTGTGTGTGTGTGTGTGTGTGTGTGTGTGTGTGTGTGTGTGTGTGTGTGTGTGTGTGTGTGTGTTTGTTTGTGCATGGCAGTGTTGGACGTGCATGCCATTCAAATGTTTGTATGCTACTTTTATTGTAGATATAGGCGAGTGTTATTCTATATTTTTCTTATTGTAAACAAAGCCCATGAAAAAGACCAAAACCAACTTTGTGTCAGCCATCTTCAGTTCTACCGAAACAAAGATCTTTAAAGGGGAAACGCTGAGGATTGAAACACGTTCATTTGCTAGAATATGCAAGGATGTAATTTTGAATCAAAAAATAAAACCAAACAACATAAACTACAGTGGCTGTATAACAATGGAGGTTTATGTTACATAACAATAAGATCATCTATCAAGTATGATTAACAATAATCACCTGCGTTGTTTATCTCCATCCCATTTAAAAATTCAACATAAATGTTTAGAAAGGATATCCTTGTTTCTCTGGATTACTCACAACACACACAGGTCCCTTTTTTTTATTTAAAGTTGACGGTGAGTGGCGGTTTAGGGACCGTTTCCTCGATCTCCCTCTGAATACTGGTAACAATGACGACGTCGGGTTGTACCGAAGTAACCAGAAGGAAACGCCGGCATTGAATTTTCTTTCAATGTCATTTTCCAACGCTTTGTGCAGCACAAGGGAAAGTCCAAAGACCAACTTCAAACCCTCTCTTCTTCTCTGCTGCCGGGCCACGACAGACACGAAGAGGCTCTGCTCTAAACTCAAAGCGAGGCCCGAGCAGACGCAGCGCTCGGCTGGGGAGAGCGGGCCAAACAAAAGGAAGACCACTAGATAAAAACACTTCTGAGGGGCAACGCGTTCAGATGTAACCGGATCGTTGTCGGACAAACCCGCCGTGGTCTCACTTCACCTCGATCCAAAGGAAGACCCAAACAGGTCGACGGGAAGGAGTCGAGAGAAGGTCAGGGGAGGTGGTCTCTCTCTACACCGCAACGTTTGACGTTTCATCTGACATCCGCTTATGACGTCGGGATCCTGCGATTTCGGGAGTCTCACTGCAGCGAACCGTCACCGACACGCTGAGCGCTTTCTCTTTGTGGGTTTGTTGATCGGTCTGATTTATGTTTGCTGTTTCTGCATGCATTTAAATGTGCGTTTAGATGTATATAAGCTTGTGTGTGGGTGCATTTGTGTGTGTGTGTGTATATTAAGACACAAAACACGCAACACTCCCAAGCCCTCTCTCCCCTGGAAGTGCTGCGAAGATGATTGTGTCACAGCGGGAAGAGGCTCTCTCTCAGCTCCATGTCTAATTAACTTTACGCCTCATTCTGTGTGTGTGTGTGTGTGTGTGTGTGTGTGTGTGTGTGTGTGTGTGTGTGTTTGTGTTTGTGTTTGTGTTTGTGTTGCGCACGCGCCCACGTGCGTGTGCGCGTGGGCTCGGCTGCGCATTGTGGCTTTTGCCAGAGCTAAAAATGAGAGCGAATTATTTAAAATGCATGTGAAATATTTAAATGGAGACTGAAATATTGGCTGGGTATTGCCGCAGAAGGTGGGAGGAGGAGGATTCAGCAGAAAAAAGGGAGCGAGAGCTGTGACGAGTGTGTGAACCTCTGGGTGCAGAGAGAGAGAGAGAGAGAGAGAGAGAGAGACAGAGAGAGAGAGACAGAGAGAGACAGAGACAGAGACAGAGAGAGAGACAGAGAGAGAGAGAGAGAGTCGGGGTGTTGTTATTTTTGTGGGATGTTGATGTGAATATCAGAGTGAAGCTGCGGCGAATCACTGATGAAAGCTGTTATCACTGTGTGTGTGTGTGTGTGTGTGTGTGTGTGTGTGTGTGTGTGTGTGTGTGTGTGTGTGTGTGTGTGTACTGCTTTTTCTTGGGTGTACCAGATGTGTGGCGCTTTGCTTTTAAGGGAAAACTTCATATTTCTTTTAAACCTCATTTAAGGGGGCCAAGTACAGACCAAAATAGATGTGGACCTGCACGCAGTTCTGTTGCTTCCCGTTTGCTTGTTTGTCGGCCCGGTTTGTATTTTCCGTCCATACAATGAGGTTCCATGTGACGTCATTTTGTCACCTGCCCATGTCTACGAGGGTGGTCGTAAATTTTGGGCTGTATATGCTGACAGTCCACAAAATAATAAATTGGACATGCTTATTTTTGCTGGCGCGCGAACACATCTGCGTATGCAGACATCCAATTTAGTGTCGCATAAATTGGACTTTACTTGGCTGTTGCTGGAGTGTTCCACCGCATCCCACCCACGGCCTTCTCCAGCAAATGGAACTTTCTCAGGTATCAACCTCAAAGGGCTGTGATCTCGACCACCTGCTGTCACACGACCAAAATCCGGCACTCTGGTCACATGATGGAAACTGTTCCATTTGCTGAGGAAGACCTTGGGACATCGGCAAAAGTCCAAGAAAAAAACTCATCTGGTATCGGTTTCTGGGAATGCTGCAACATTTGCTAAAATAAAATCATATGAAAAGCAAACATTAAAAAGCTGACAGCTCTAGACGGATTACCTTGGTGGTAAAATAAAAACCCAGAAGTGAGTCCTCAAATGTCAGCAACAATATCTCATTGCACAGATTCTACGGTGAGTGTGGTCGAACCTGAACCAAAATAGCTCGGGTTGTTTGCCTTTTGCGTCCTCATCCAAATAAGTTTGGCTAACCTCAGTGGTCATGTTTCTCATTCCATTGGGCTTCTTTTTTGTTGATGGCGCCACATTTCCTGATCTCCGCAGTGCTGTGTTGCTATGACCAATAATAGGGTCCAAGTCGGTGACAGGGTAAAGGTAAAGCTTTTCTACTGTGACGTTTTTTTTTTTTTCGGGACTATTTGACGTTTTTTATACGACAGGAATTTAAATCCTTCGCATTTGATTGGACCGTTAAAAATGGTACGGAGCTACAGAGGGCCGAACACACACCTCCCTCTCCCGTCGTAACATTAGGAGGAGGACGAGGGATGAGATGAAATGGAAACGTTGCCAATTTTCTGCTTGCCTCCATGGCACCAGCGCCCCCCGCTCCCCCAGCGCCCCCCCGCTCCCCCAGCGCCCCCAGCGCCCCCAGCGCCCCCCCGCTCCCCCGCCGCCAAAACTGTGCCAGTCGTGTCACGTTGTTTCACATCATCTGGCGGACTTTTGAGGTCTCTTAAATAAAATAAGCCGTCAGTCACATTGTCGTGAAAGCACATCTCTTCCTGTCTCTCTCCATATCGCTCCGTTACAGCCAACCCCAGGCGGTGAAGTGCAGTGTCATGTGACCTGTGTGGCTAGGCGCCTCATTTGATTGGATGAATTTTCCCTGAACAAGTTTTTTTTTTTTTTTTTTTTTTACATACATTTGACATATAACAAGAGATAAACAAACAATCAGAGACACCGGATTAAAACTGGGAAAGTGTATTTCTTTTTCATTTCACTGGGTCAGCGACAGATGTTAGAAAAGGAGTGTCAATGCGTTCATTACGATCGTGTGTCTTCGAGTGTGCGCGCTTTCGTGGTCTCGCAAAGCGGGAGGTCTGTCGATAGAGGGCTCACGCTGAGTGGGATTACATCCTCAGTATTACTCACTGGCACACACCCACACACAGACACATACCCACACACAGACACACACACACACCCACACACAGACACACACCCACACATAGACACACACCCACACACAGACACACACACACACACAGACACACACACACACACACACACACACACACACACACACACACACACACACACACACACACACACACACAGGCTTTATATTAACAACAGCAAACTCAGTGGGGTTCAATCATTCTGTGCGGGGGCCCTCCTGTTGCCACTGGTGTGTTTGCTCATTAATCACATGTCCATTATGAATTTGCAGCGCACCTCAAACCCCGCGTCTGCAACCGCAACACCGCGTTGGGTAACACACACACCTTCTCTGCTGCAGACGTCTGTGCAGCTCACAGCTCTGCACTGACGAAAATGACACATCAGGACGCGGGCGGCCACAGCTGACCGCATGCGGTTCGCCGGCGTTTTGTCATCGTTGTCAATGTTGTTCTAATTGCACGTGTGTGTCTGATAATAACTAAGTGCGTTACAAACATGAACTGATTTTTGAACAATATTTCCTTTATTTGTTAAAGGAATACCGTAGTTCTCTCATGTCTGTACATTGAACATGGAGCTACAGCCAGCAGCCATTTAGCTTAGCTTAGCACAAAGACCGGGGGAAAGAGCTAGCCTGGCGACGTCCAAACCCAACACAATCAACCTTCCACCACCTCCGAAGCTAAATAGTTACCACGCTATCGAGAGCCAAAGTTAAGCTGGAACATCCGGGTTCTGCTCCAGAATTATAAAAAAACAACAACATATATTTGTGTTTTTAGAGAACTTTAACTAACGTTTCCCATACACCCTAAACCTTAGGTGTTTGTATAGATTAAACAAACACAATATAAAGAGGTGCTGGTGACAGATTGTTTAATTTGTTTTGCTTTGAACAAAGCTAGGCAAGCTGTATACCTATGTTTCCTGTCTTTATGCTAAGCTAAGCTAACCAGCTGCTAGCGTTACCTTTATATCTAACGTACAGACATGATATTGGTATCAGTCTTTTCATGTAACTTCTGACAAGAGAGCAAAACAGTTTATTGCCCAACATATTCCTTTCATAAAAAATATCAACACAAGAGTCTTAGAAACCATCTGGGATCTTGTTTACCCGATAAGGTGACTGAGTCACCACCCTTGCTAAGTCCTTCACTATGAAATAACCCCATGTTGCCCACAGTATGTCTCCAATCAACATAAAATAGAACATTAAAGGATCTTTTTCAAATAAGTGCTGGTCTTTTTTTTTAAGTGCACAGCTATTTAGCCACATTATCTTTCCAGGTTATCTTTCCGGCACTCTCAACCCACCCATGTGCTGTTTCAGCACATAACATCATGACTGATGTTCGGCGTGGAGCTCCAGTCAGTCAGATGCTGTCAATCACGCCGAGGTCAGCGAAACTAAAGAAATTTAGCCTTTGACTCTTGAGGGTTCGTCTGCTTCACTGACTAGTTTAATCTGTTGAGAGTTTGGGGAAATCTGCTGACTCTGCAGCAATAAGCCATCACTTTGAAGTAAATGCACCGCTTGCGTGGACCGCTCATTAGTGCTTTTTAAATGCTGCGTGAAACCTCGCGTTTGTTACAGAAGCTGTCGAGGTTGTCGGGCGGCTGTGAAGCCCGCGAGGTCGGAGCCTCCCACATTAACCCCTGCTGCTATGTCATCAAGTTATCAGACAGATTTGCATAAAAAAATAATTAAAAAAAGAGACTCTTAAAGAAGAAGCGGAATGGAGGGCAATCAAGATGCTGTCTGGTCGACAGCTGCCGCCTGTGGATAGTGGGTTCTCTTAGTGGCTGCGTTGTACAGCTGCACGACAAGTTCTGCGTTTTCCAAGTTTTATGAAACACCCACGAGATAGAGGAGGGTTATAATTAAAACAAGCATAACATTCATTACAATGCTTATGGTTGGGAACCATGAAATGAGCACTTATCCCTGTAAAATTATCCCAAATACTGTAATGGAATCCGCCGAGCTGCTCTCCACTGACAGCATAATCAAGCCTTTGAAAGCAGGGCCTTTCTTTTTTTGTATACACAAATTGAGGCAAAATTGTCAGAGATCACAGGAATAATACGACATGGGTTAATCCCCTTTCAGAGTGGATTTCCCCCCCCCCTCCTCTAGTCTGTAGGAATTACATCGAGCCGGTGTTGTTGTTTGTTGTTTAGCTCGTTTACCAGCAACCATCCGGCCTGCCAGGCAGCGGTCTCTCAATGGAATGTTCTGGAGAGTCACTGGAGCGAGGCCAGTCCCTCCCCCATCCCCACCCCCCACCCACCCCCCCACACTGCACCCGCTATCTCCACGCCTCGCCGCGCCGAGAGCCGCACAGGCCCAAGGACGGCCCGGCCGACGAAGCCCAACACGGTGATGTGCGTGAACGTGGGTCAGAGCTCCTGAGGCCGACGAGGTCACAGAGATTGTGCTCTGAGTGAGAGGCGCTGCTCCATTACAATCAGATCCTGCGTTGAGAATCGCTACTTGAGCAAAAGGACGCAGTTATCAGCAAAGTATAATTAAAAGCGTCTGTAATCGGGCATGACTTGAAGCCCCAGAGTGAAACGGCCTGTAATCGGAAATCATTCTTTTGGTTGCTCATGATCCGTGTCCACACTGAAGCCGCGATCCGTGAGAGGCGGTCACAGGTATAGACGTCGCTTTGTTTCGAGGAGGGGGGGGTCACACTTTGTGTGGAGCCACAGCCTTCACAAGTAGTTCAAACAAAGTGTCAGACTACAGCTGACTCCGGAGAGGAGAGATGGCGTGTTTCGAGGTGACTAGATGAGCAGAGAATGTGAATTCCTGACTGGCTGACCCCGTCTGAGCCTGCAGTGGCAGAGAGCCGGTGAAAACAATGGCCCGCCGTTTGGGAGTGCAGGTCACACTGTGACAAGATAATTACATTTTTTTTTGTCCTCCCCCAAAATCACTTCTGGTGTATGACCAACAGTGAAAAATACTGTTTATTTCACAGCTACACAGCTATTCCACAGCTTATCCGTGTGAGAGACGAGCCTCATACGCCTTCTGCAAGATGATGCAGATACACACACACATATATATATATATATATATATATATGTATAGTGACTGATTTCCGTGACTAGCCACTAGGCTGGGTGCGGGAGAAGATCCTGTTCCTTACTCGCTTTTACAAAGAGATTCCAGGCCGTTCGTATCTTTGGGTGAGGTTAATGTTTAATTACGGTTCACAACTGACAATACAACTTGATATCGATTAGTTTCCTGGTCTCCCTCTCGTGTGTCTCGTTTGCGGTAAAAACCGTGCGATCTCCCCGTCACCCATGCATCATTAAATCTGTCAGTTGCACCTGTGCCCCATATATAAACTACCTGCCACACCAATACACACTGCCACCCATGGTCAACCTGAGATAGGCTCCACATTCAAACATATAATACACAGACATAACTAATGGCTCCTACAATATGTATATATATATATATACATATATATAAACACACACGCATATATATATATATATATATATATATATATATATATATACACACACACAAAGCCAAAAGGCAGGACGGGGTTCATTTCCAAAATGCTACACAGAATATAAATTTTCGTTCAAAAACAACATACATCAATATATCTTATTTGAAATTAAACTTTAAAATGATAAGGGAACCATAGCATAGGTTTGTTCACTAAAATAAAAACAGGAGGTAATAAGTGGCGTCGCTTTTCTCAGAGGTTCCCGAGCCGGGAGCGGGAGCATATGGTCGCGTTAGCACCAGGCCCGGCGCACGTCCAGGGAGCCGACCTATTGACGTCCTTCGGGAGACAACATGCTCGGAACTTTAAAGGCAGAGTGATCGCGTCACACCAGGGAGCCGGTTAACCTTCGCTCTCTCTCTCTCTCTCTCTCTCTCTCTCTCTCTTTCTCTTTCTGATGCCGGCAGTGTGTGTCTTGAGGAGAAAATGGAATCGACATTTCCCCCTGTGGTCACAGATGGTTCATGGGAGCCCTGTTTAGGAGAGACTTTAGTTGCTCTGTAAACGGGGACGGACACTCAGAGAGGTTTGATGCTGGACCCTGGAGCAAGAGGTTTAGTCAGCTGGCAGAAGGTGACCCGAACTTGAGAGTGACGTGACTGGAAATAGCACGCACATCAAGGGGGCCGCCACGCTTTATGTGTGTGGACAGATCAGGGACTGTATGAAAATGATTGTGTGGTAGGTGGAAGCAGAAAAGCTGTTACTTAAGGCAGTGGTTTCCAACCTTTTTGGGGGGCTTTTGAGACATTAAAATAAAGACTTTTTTATGACTTCATCAGCCAAAAAGTAAATATCTGGGTGAGACTTAAAGATGACAAATTAGTTATAACATCAAGTAATTACCAAAAGAAGGGCAAAGATTAGAGGAGCTTAAAGTAAAATATATTAAATATGATTTCATTTTGAAAGTTTCTTTTCTTTTGCTTTGCTGTTAATGATCTTGCGACCCCCCTCAGATTTATCTTTCGACCTCTTTGGGAAATACTCACACGCTTATTCGTTCTTTTGCCAAGATTTACCACTCTCATGTAAGTATGCATTAAATATGAAACTAAAGGGAGCTAACCGTAGCCTAGCTTAGCAAACAGATATGGAAACAGCTATAAGTAGCTACATGCGCCTAGCAGCAACTCTAAAGCTCACTAAATGACAAGTTATGTTTCATTTTGTTTAATCTGAAAAATTAGAAGTTATGTGCTATTTATTAAAAAAAAATGTAATCCCAGTGAAAAGACAGAGCCAGGCTAGCTATTTCCACCTACTTCCACTCACTATGCTAAGCTAAGCTAACCATGTCCTTACTATAGCTTCAAATTGATCGCACAGTCTCGACAGTTGTGGCATTGATCTCTTCTCATTCGACTCTCGGAAAGCATCAAGTCTATTTCCCAAAAATGTCACACTATTCCTTTGAAATATCTCCGCTCTCTCAGCGGGAGAAACACTTCATGCATTTCGAGAAACAAGTTATGTACAAGCTTTAGCAGATTACACGGGTGCATACACAGGGAGGTCATTACAACTAGCAAACACAAACATCCACAGAGAATTGATGAGAAATTCCACCGAAATGTCGACTGCAGGCGAATGCTCTACATTCCATGAATGCCGTGTCTGTGTGTGTGTGTGTGTGTGTGTGTGTGTGTGTGTGTGTGTGCGCGTGTGTGCGTGCGTGCGTGCGTGCGTGCGTGCGTGCGTGCGTGCGTTTGTGTGTGTGTGTGTGAGAGAGGCGAGGCTTGTGATATATGGTTGGGTCATTGCAAAACAAGTGAGGTCACAGAGTCGGACTGTGTGTCCAGCTCAATTGAGGTCATATGCTTCCTAGTTTACTTCAGTGTGTGTGTGTTTGTGAGTGTGTGTATTGTGAGGTCAGGCTGTTTTGAGCTTGTGTGTGTGTGTGTGCTTTGTTGTGATCTAAATAAGCTGGCGACTCGGTAAGAGTCCGTAGTCGATAGTGTTTGTGCCTGGAAGAAGTAAAACTGCCTGAGGGAGCATGAATGCCATTAGACACATGCACATACCTATGAGTGTTGCCCTCCAGCACTCACACACACACACACACACACACACACATACACGAACACACGCACATAAACAACAAAAGCACATAGGCAACTGGCTCCGTTGACACGACCTCTTGTGTCTGCTATTTATCTGAGCAATCAGTGTTTACGCAGGTGTCACATACACGGCCCATGCTTATGCCGGTTGCTGCTCACGGAGTCGTCGTCGTCAGGGGCGTGCCTGGCCAATCGTAGACGAGATACTCGACTCAGTGCGCGGAGCCATGAAGCCCCTCCCCTCCCCGCCCCCCCCTCCCCACCGCTGCACAGAGCGCCGTTGGCTTGTTTATTCAAATATTAAATATTGAACATGTCGCTCGTGTCCAATTTGCACCAACCTCAACACCACACTGTCCTTGGACTCCCCAGCAATACACCCTCTCAAGTGTGAAGTAGATCGGATGGACAGTTGTTGAAATATGCGAAGGACACACAAACACACACACACACACACGGAAGTGCATGAAGATAAACTTCAACCCCTCCTGATGAAGTGCATCACTGGGTTTACTGAATTTACTGACAATCATCTACTTCACTGGTTCCCCCTCCCCCTCCCCCACAACCCCCCCAAAGGGGGTCACAAGATAAATCTTAGAGGGGTCACACAAAACGCATACCAGGACAGGAAAGTAGAAGAAAAGGTAATGCTAGAACAAATGTATTTTTTTCAAATCGTTCCTCTAATCTCTGCTCTTTTTTTTTCCTCTCGTGAATTTTTGGTTGTTTCACGGCCCTTTAAGAATAAGAATCATCAATCATACAAAGGGGGAAAAAAAAATCGGTCTTTGATAAGCAATTGCATGCAAAAACAGAGTAGTATGCATCGTTGATTGGCGTCTGCACGGTCTCAACCGCACGCACGCACGCACGCACACACACACACACACACACACACGTAACGCCAAATACACACATCCAGAGCAGCAATTGGAGTACTTGAAAAGCCCGGTAGTTGGTGAGCTCTCCTCACCTCACACTGAGCCGCTCCTTAAAGGTCATGGCCCCCTTCATCCCCTGAACACCACAGGTAATCACCTCCTAACCCGCTGTCTGGGTCTCAAAATGCACGCATGGACCCGTATCCATGCACACATAAGCTCTGGAATTGTATATCTTGTATATTGTAAATGAACAGGCTTACGGTCGACGACTTGGTGGCTGTCAGAATTAGGGAAGGCAGGAAGGCAGGTGACGAGAATACAGGTTTCCAAGATTTAGGGTGTCAGGATTAGGGATTCAGGATGGAGCGCTATGGCAACACGCTAGAGAAAATGGTTGACTCACCCCGTCTCCAACGTCCATCCCATTTGACGTGAACGTGGAATGCGACATGTTCCCACCTTTATAGTGTGTTAACAATGGCCCAATTACTAAATACCCCAAGTAGGCCCCAAAAAGGTGTGACCATGATGCATATTAAAAACTTAATGTGCACTGTTGTCTCACAACGCAACAAAGCACAAAGGAAATGGAGGCGGCTGCAACAGCGATGAATACGTAAGAAAAATAAACATTAGGCAACGATATGGAATAAAAAATACAGGGCTCAGGAGGTTAAGGGGGGAGAGAGAGAACATGTCATCACGCCACTGGCACTTTGAACACTGGCCTTCATATAAATTGAATTTGGAGTGTTTTCTATCGATTTACAGAAACATGCAGCAGTTCACAGGAGTTGGCCATTTTTAGATCTATATTTTACAAGGATTCTGCCTCATTCTGCTCGTCGGAGAGTTTGTGTGCCAACAAGAGAGAGCGGAGCGATGATTTCTACGTTTTTTAGTCTTGAAACCAAAACATGCTTTCGCATGCGTCTCGTCTTCAGAAAATGAAGAAGGTAGTCGGCCAGAAAATGACCTCTTTCCATAGTGCATGGAAAGAGGTCATTTCATGGCAACTTAAGATATTGCTACATGTTGGTACAAAGAATTTGAAGTTGCCACATTTTGTCTTTATACATGCACACAATAGAAAGGCATTCTCTTCTTAGCTCTGCCACCACTTGTATTTGTGGCCTAAATAAACGCCCATGGGAGTTTCTTTGGGAAATATTGCTGCTCTCCTTAGAGCATGAAGAATTACTGTTTGAAATACAAACTGCTAGGAGCAAGGCCTGCACCACAAAGAATAAAAAAATAAAATAATCTGCCACACTAGAGAATATAAAAAAATAAAGTTGCCTCCCACTGAGGTTCTTATGTAGATTACTTGAGTATTTTAAGGATCTAATCAGGGGCCGACAATGCTGCCGCGTCTCGTTTTATTTTTTTCTTCATTTTTTTTCGTCCTCCACAGTAGCGTCTAGCTCGCTAATCTGCAGGATCTCGGCGCACACTGCATCACTGACTACGCCGGGACATACAGGTATAGAGACAAACAAAGTGTGAGCTCGCAGATATGCAGATGCACACCGATCTCCTTCGCCCCCACACGTTTGCCTGTTCGTGTGCGACTCCCCGGGTGTGGAGGGGGTGGGGGTGGGGAG
Organism: Ophiodon elongatus; assembly: GCA_016806645.1. NCBI lineage: Eukaryota > Metazoa > Chordata > Actinopteri > Perciformes > Hexagrammidae > Ophiodon > Ophiodon elongatus. The sequence continues at coordinate 155,170 of JACSYO010000613.1, read as the reverse complement.
GGGGGGGTCGGGGGGTGTCAGGGCCCTGACTGATGAAAACACAGCCGCCGCGGCGGTGTCAACGCCATAAAACAAAGGCTGCAGTGTAGATGAGCTGCCAGCCGTACCGCCAGTGATGGATTTCACCTCGAACACATTTGCGTCTGAAAACAGGCCATTTAGTCTCCCTACCGCTCTCTTCTGCTCCTTCTCCTTCTCCTTCTTCTTCTCCTCCCCCCTCCCTGCTTTCTTAATTCCTCCGCCTCTGCCCATGTTCTCTCGCTTCCTCTCATCGCAGAGCGTTTTATTTTTGTATTTTTGCATTCGCCCGGCCCCCCCCCCGTCGCCGCGCCGCGATATCTTCCCCCCCGTCTTCACACTTTGCTTTACAATTGTCTGTGCCCTTCAGCCATCTTGGAAGTTGAGTGACTTTGCATTTTATGACCCTTACAAAAGGAACACATCTGTTCTCCGCCCCGTCCCACGCTGTCTGTTTCACTGTTGTTGGTCCTCTCTCCTCCTCTCCTCTCCGCTGCACTTGTCTGCACACGTCCGCAGCCAACCCCGCCTCAGACTGTCTTTTGTCCATGCAATATCCTTCACAGGTGAAAGGGTCACCGCCAGCTCCAATATCCTCTCAACCCTCTCCAAAATAAGGGCCGTGTGTATCGGGGCGTTTATATATCATCCACAGGTGGAAAGTGTCCGCCAGAAAATTGTCAGACTTATTTCAACAGTAAATACGTTTCTTGTGTGGCTGTAATAAGCATTTCAGCCAGGAGGAGGTCATTTCAAGTTTTCACCACCCTGGAATAGTTGCCAATTGTGTTGTTATTTTGTTTTTGCTTTTACGTCCAAACTTCACGCCTGTGCATTAGTCAGACAGATCGCATCAACAGATCGCTGGTCGTGGATTGTGACTCATGAGTTTTGGGGGTGCAAAACCCCTCCTAAACCGTGTGACTATTAATAGCAGATGAAATATCATGGAGACAGATTATGTTCCCACCAGGGAGTCTCAGCAGATAATTTCCCTCAACGATCTTTTGTAGCCCCGCTCGACAATGCACAAACAAAGCCCCCCCACCCCCCCAACAACAACAACAATCTGGGTTAATATCATGCAATTACAGTGCATATGTTTCATTATGGTGTTTAGCGAGCAGACGATCACGGGGGATGAATATGAGAGCGGCGCACCGGGAGGTTTCCATCCTCTCCATCGCATGTGTGCCAACATGTAACCCTCTTTCTTTAATTGGAAACAGCTTTACGGTCCTACAGAGTGCATTCACAGCAAACGACACACCTGGGTAGGTCCACATCTCCCTCTCCTCTCCCAAACAACTAGGAGTTCAATCCTAGAGTCAAGATGGCGGAGTAGATAATAATAAAAAAAAGAAAACAGGGATTTAATCATCTCTTATCGTGCCGACCTTTAGTGGATCACAACAAAATCTGGGATGGAATTAATCTGCAGATGCTCCAGGGTTCAAAATGAGACCACGCTTTTTTTTCCGTGAATGTCATGTTTTAGTCCATTGCTCCTTGTGCTAAGCTAGGCTAACCAGCCGCCGGCCGCAGCTCCTCATTTGTCTGACAGATATGAGAGTCGTGTCTATCAGCTCATCCAACGCTCAGCAAGAAAACATATTGAAAAAATATCGAGGAGAGCAGCTTTTAAACGTTATCTTCATTCATCGCATGCATTGAAATAATCCTTTTGACATTTATAGTTTTTCAGGAAAGTTTCTAAACAAAACACTCCCAACATTCCCATCTGTGGAAAACAACAACAACAAAAAACGTCTTTGCAGGACACCTACCAGTGGCATTCAATCATAAGTTTAGTCAAGCCAGATGGGAGGCTCAACCCCACTCATTTGACCGTGAAGGTTTATGATAAATGGGCACACTTCATGAATGGCAGCTCTATTTGGAGATGGCTCCATAAAACAAGCGGGTCCTCCACTGTTTTATGTTTTTGTCATAAAGCCTAAGGTCAGTGTCGCTGGAAGCCCCAAAAGGAGGTTCATTCTCTATTGTTTTGCAGGGTGGCTGTTATTCTCCTGTGACCCAATGTTCATTAAAGGTAGAACATAAGCACAGGGCCTGGTGTTTAACCTGAGTCTGGGCGCATTTGAACATACCGTGTGTACTGCAGGGTGTAGAGCCCACTCTCATGGCCTTTAACGGGAACAGAGGAGCTATTTGTGGCTTTGTGAGGACATGAAAGGAGGGTTTTATATATATACGTGACTGATGGCCACACTAATGATCCTACAAACTCTCTCTCTCTCTCTCTCTCTGACTTTCCCTTTCGTCCGACTTCAAAGGCAGCCGCCCGCGTGGTAGTCATACCTATTGTAGCACCACCTGCATGTATGGGCGTTCCAACTGCTGCTATTAGTACAGCTGCTGGTCTATATGTGGCAGTTGTTTGTTCGGAGCTAAAATGGCTTTAATGGCGGTGTGTTTGACACCGCCCGCCTCAGAACAGGCTCCATTGTCACTGATGGGATGTCGGTTTGGCTTAAAGGCCCACGGGTGGTCCAGCAAGGACAGCGGTGTAACTGATTGGATTTCGTACCTGCCTCTGTGTGTGTGGGAGTGTGAGTATGAGTGTGAGTGTGAGAGTGTGTGTGTGTGTGTGTGTGTGTGTGTGTGTGTGTGTGTGTGTGTGTGTTTTGTCGCTAATAGACTACCCGGTGAGCTGCCAGTTGGCCCGTCTCATCACCAGGACCAACAAATCTGGCTGTTCTCAGGCAGCCAGGAAATAAACAAAACACTTCTCCTGTGGTTAAACAATTAAAAAGGGACAAAATGAACACGCGTCCTCGTTTGTCGGTCTCTCCCCGTCGTCATACACACACACACACACACACGCACGGGCTCACGAGTGCACCATTCCCCCGTCATCCGACACCAGCTTTTTTTAAATTTATTTTTTTAGCACCGTGCAGCAGAGAAATCATAAGGGGGAGAAAAAATGTCCCTGATGTGTAAATTCACAATAAATAATTCCTCTCCCGTCTCACCCAAAAGAGCGTTCGCTGCTCCCGCCTATCTCTTTGTCCCTCCCTCCCTCTCTCCCTCACCCCTCCATTCCTCCCAGCGTCATTACTTATGAAGCACGGTAATGAAAGACTCTCATTTCCAGTGTTTGCCGAAACCCTCCGTCATCCCCCCCCCCTCACTCCCTCCATCTCTCCCTCCCTCACTCCCTCCATCCCTCCCTCCCTCCCTCACTCTGCGACTGGCACATTGGATAAAAGTATCCGGCCGTAATGGGAAATGAAAGCAGGGCTTGTGGCCCATACTCGCCTCGCTCGGCTCTTTATTTATAGGCAGAAAACCTGATTTCGGATCAGTCACGCCAGACTTGCAGCAGACACCTACTTGCACACCGGGGGGGGGGGGGGGGGAAAGGGGGGTAGACAGTGAGCCTTCCCCTGCGTCTTTCTGTCTCCCCCTCTCTCGCAAAGACGTCACGCTGCGTTTCATATTGTGTATTTATTGTGTATATAACCCTTTGCGTTCCCTCTCTGTTCTCTGCGCGTCCTTGTTTACCTCTCTCGCTCTGCTGATGTTTCCCCGTCGGAGACACAGAGGCAGTGCGCCTTCTTCCCCCCGTCGAGTCCTTTGGTCTCCTCTGTCTCGCGGCCTCTCGGAGACAGATGAACGGAGATGTGCCCGCGCCATGAGATCATTCCAAGCAGAAAGTTTTGGAGCGGAGCGCCTGTTTTTAATGATACCAACAAAACAGATTGCTTCGCGCGCAGCGTTCACAAGAAGGCGCCTTCAGCAAGATGTACAAGAGAGAGAGCAACAACAACAAAAAGACTACAATAAGTGTGCAACAACTTTATTTAGTTGTTTTATTTTTTTTTTACCACTTTCATAGCTGTCTGTTGAAAGCTACAGCTTGTCCAGTCCACTCCTCTAACTCACTAATTAACACACTATATCTTGTTTGATTAATCCATTACAAAAGATCGAATCCAGGCTAACCCAGCTTTATATTCCCCGTACGGACATGATCGGTGGTATCACTTTTTCCCATCTAAATCTCAGCAAGAAAGCAAATAAGCGTTTAAAGTTTTTCCTTTTAAAACTATATGTTGTCCTTATTCACAACAGGGATCAAGATGAGATACGGAAATAATGCAGGACTGGCCTTAAGAAATGTGCAATTAATCAAATGACCAAAAAATAAAAAATCAGTTGACGAGCAGTGAGATTGTGGCCTCCGGGGATCCGCCCCCTCCCCCCATAGGCGGTTGCCCACTTTGCACAAATGCAAAAGATGTGGTCAAACATCAAAACATAATGCACTGACTTTTTTGCTTTTTCACAGTCAGCCTTGGGCCTGTTTGTTGGCAAGCATCTGGCAGTATCACGATAAAGGGGGTCGCAATTCAATACATGGGGGGGGTGGGGGGGTATATATTGCGATGCTGTAAAGCGAGGCGATGTGTTGCATTTGTTTGAATCTAATTTTAAGAAACCAGAGCGCGGAGAATGGAACCATACGCATTTAATCTGAGTCTGCATTGGCGTTCATCACAGTCCCCGTCTATAAGGTCCAGCATCATGGATGTACTCTTTGTGCAATCTGAGCCACTGTCTGCCTCAGATTTGCCATGTAAACTATCAAAGGCAAATGGAGAACCAGAACCCCCCCCCCCACACACACACACACACACACACACACACACACACACACCCTAGTGAGTCTTATCTCGACATGTTACACGTTTGCCTGTCCTGTGTCCTCGGCTTGCATCTTCACCGTCCTCCCTCTCCTCGTTGCGAGCTCTCTCAGCAGCTACGTTGAGATGTCTTTTTCCATCTTCCTGCTCCTCGTCTCCGCCTTGTCACACAGAGGCCACTGACTCCGTGGCCGTGTTCTAGCACGGCATGCTTTTAGCCTAATGGACAGACAGCTGTGCTCCCATTTCTATATATAACCAACAACCCCACATGATGAGGTCTGTCACACCCTCTATCTCTGGCTACTACATGTAGCTGACCGCCGTGTTAATGCGCGAGGAGGACCATACCAGAGAGAGCATAGAGGCCTTAAATACCCAAATTTAATCTGCAGTCTTTTTTTTTTTGCTAAAAAAAACAACATTTTTAGCCCTTTTATGAAAGAAATTAAGCTACATTAAATAGATTTAGTGGATAGCACTTTGATAAGCCTGGCTGGAACTACTTAAACTACGGTATTTAATGTAGCTTTAATCCGCATTAAGTCACAGTTTTGTTGTTAAATGGATGCAGGACGCATAAAAAAATGATCGAGTCTCAGCACTGAAATAAAATAAGGAAAAAAGGAGACATACTTCTCTCTTGTCTGAAAGCATTTACATCATCCTTGAAGTCGCTAACGGGCCTTGGAATTTAAATCTAAATCTTGTTATGGCGCCCTCACTCTTCCTGCCCCTTCACGTTGTGCAACGATACGAACACGACTAAGGAAACAAATAGCTCTTTGATTTAAAAAAAATATATTTACATGTCTAGTATGCTGCAGCTCTGTATATGTGTGTATTAGTGTGCGCGTGTTTGCGAGAGCTGGCTTAAGGTACATAAGTAACAGTGTTAAGGGATCAGCTGGTGGTGGGGTCGTATCCGTTCAGATTAGAGAGTTTAGTCCTCCCGTCTCTCTGTGTAATTAATAGAGACGGAGGGGGGGGGGGGCGAGATAAAGACAAAGAGGCAAAGAGGAGAGTAAGTATGCACAGAGAGTGGTATTTAAAAGAAACCGGCGTGCACACACACACACACACACTCTGCAGAGGAGGGACTGTGTGTAATGACAGGGTCCTCAGGCGGTCAGTGTATTTGTGTACATGATGAGCGTGTGTGCGGCAGAGCACCGAGTCCAGAACCAACAGCAGATAGGATATAAAAAGGGATGGACTGGACGTGTGGTTTGTCTAGTGGAGTTCAGGACCTCTATAATGTCAACAGGGATAATAAGTGCAGGATGGCAGGAATGGCAGCTGCAAAAATCTGCATGTGGGCCAACACACACACTCAAACACATTTTCAATAACAATACAAATGTCAGTGGTTTGGAGTCAACGGAGCCCGTTGGTGCTCTTTAAGATTTTTCATTTCCAATCTTTTTGAACCCTAAAAAAGATCCAACGTTCTTCATTTTGACAAAAGAAAAGTGACCGTAGTTGTCCACGCCAAAAGGGAAAGGTTCCTTGCGTTTGTGAGATTAACTGAATTTGTGTTCAAAGGATTTTTTTTTTGCAACATAACAATGAATTGAAACGGAATAACTTGGCGAGGCAAGTTCACTTGTCGAGTCCCATTCAGCGGCAAGGCCGCTCAGAGAGCTTCTCAGAAGATAAAAAAGGCACGAAGACGAGCTGTTAAAGAAACAGATGATATAAAAAAAATAGAAGAAAGATCCGAGTTGAATTGAATTAAAGGAAGCGGTAAACATCTATAGTATCCAGTCTCTGCTGTGTTAGATGATAAGACTGTTTATTGCTGCCAACCCATATGAAAGGGCAGATGGGTTGGTTCAGCACCGGAGAAAAAGGGACGTCGTAGAAACCAGGACGATAAGCAGGCGTTTTGCAAGAAAAAGAAGTTGACTGAAAGAAAAGACAAAAATGAAACTGAAGCAAAAGAACACCGAGGGGGAGCCAAACCGAGCAAGTGTCCAAAAATCACACAGAATAACAAACCTGACATCTCAAACCAATGAGCACACTGAATATTCTCGTTGTGCTGCAGAACCACCTCCCCTATCGTCCTCCATCTTCACAGAGCCCAGCCCCGGACTGGTGAGAGGACATAATGAGGCAAAGCTGTTGGCACTTTTCCTCGATCGAGCAGCTGATCCACCACAACGGAAACCAAAGAAACTTGCTTACATCATTTGTTCACCTTAATTCATAATGTATGACATAACACTGGGCTGAAATGAATAGTAAAGGCGACCAGGGCTTGGGGAGGAGAGGGAGAGAGGAAACCTTTTCACACGCGGGATGTAGGCGGTTGGCACATTTCAAGTGCAAAGAGACGAGAACCAAGAGCCCCGTCTCTGGTAGCTGGTGCGCATCGGGATGACTCTGGTGCTGCTAAAGCAGTGAAGGGTGTTAATGTAATTAGTGCTCATTTAAAAAAAAAAAAGGTGGGAAGTTTGAGTTTGAGGTTGCCACATTAACACAATGCCTGTCTGCTTTCGGATGTGCAAATTGCAAGTTTTTCGCCCTCACTCTTTGTGATCAGGGTAAAAAAAAAGAAAACAACAACAAGGATGTCAAAGCAGGTTATAAAAGGAAAATGTGTTGAGATTGATTATTGTAACCGAAGAGTTTAATTGTCACTCCTGAGGAAACAATGAATCGCCGTCACTAAAAGGGGAAGCCAGCGCATCCAAATGCAAAAGGGAGAAAGAAAGAAAAAAAGCAAAGAAAAAAATTCACTCCTTTTTAGCCGAGCACTCGAGCCCTCAGCAGTAATGACTCTTGGTAGCTGAGGAAGACAAAGCTGCGTGGCAGAAAATCCATTAGTGAGTCTGCTGCCGGATAGCAAAGAGACACAGAGGAATGGTGGCTTTTGATACTGCGAGGCCGACTGCACTGACGGATCCCGACATAACTGCCTTGTCTTTTTGTTCTTTTCCCCCTCTTTCGTTCCGCGAGTCTGAGAAGGCTGGCAGAAGTTAGGCCCCGTGTCCGCTGACGAATACCACTCCGGTGGAGCCCAGGTGTGTGTTTGCACCAGCATGGCTGCAGGTGTGAGGGACAGGGGGGGGCGGGGGGGGAGATAGGGGGATAGGGGGGTTGAGCAGGGCTGGGTATCGGTACTAGATTAAGGTATCGACCCAAATAACCCAGGAAATCGAAACTTCTCCAGTCAAGTAATACCCAGACCTCGAAAGAAGTAAAGACTACTTGTGTGGTTTTGCTGGCACAGCAAGTGTTCTTCGAATCGATTCTTCATTCTGACTTGGGTTTTCCCAATCTTAAAGCGAACTGCTCCTTGTGTCTTTCTAAATACCAATCCTATTCATCAGTTTATCAATTCAAGATGAGGGTCCGACTCCTGCGAATACCTCAGCGCAGCTCCGCCCGGTGTGATGGCTCTAAGTTTACTTTATTTTGTGTTGGTGCCGAAACAAGAACCAAGTCATGTTGTTTTGCGTTTCTGTTTTTGTTTCAATTTGACATGTTAACCACCGTTCAAACCGCTGTTTTAAAAGTGCCGCTGTAATCTGGGAGGAAATAGGTTTTCCCTCAAAGACGGACACACTCCCCATCGAGGTGCTGAAAGATGAGGAAGAAATGGAGTGATTACAGGAGATGGCTTATCCGCCCCTCTGCTATTAAGACAGGGGATGAGGCTGGGACATAACTGTGTGTGTGTGTGTGTGTGTGTGTGTGTGTGGGAGGGGGTGGGGGGGGGGGAGGATACCTTTATAAGAGTACAACAGCTGCAGGATAGGATTTGGCATCTGGATACACCTCTTTCTCGCGTTGACCCGTCTCTCACACTCACACACACACACACACACACACACACACACACACACACACACACACACACACATCAACTCCACACAAACACCGGCCTGTTTCTTTCTTGATGTGGAGATTACTGAACCGAGGGGAAAAAGATGAAGACGGAAGGGATGATGATGAGGAGGAGGAAAAAGTGAAGATTAACGCCGAGACAACCCTCACACTCGCTCCTCTCTCTCTCTCTCTCTCTCTCGCTCTCTCTCTCTCTCTCTCTCTCCCATCTTTCGCTTTAATCGAAGTGGAAACCAGAAGACCCCGTTCCTCCGCACACTGAAACGTGAACTGTCTGTTTTAGCCTCCTGCCCTTTACTCCGTTGTCTCTTTTCTATTCCTCCTCATCTTTTAACCCCTTTTCCCTTTTCCCTGTATTCATCGCAACGTCACGTTCACGTCTCGTCTCGTTCTTGAAATGAGGTTTCTTAGCGCTACATTGTCCGCATGAGGCATTACAATGCGACAATAATATATATTTTTTGACCCCTCTGCCTGTGCCTCTTGCCTGATGGCATGTTTAGTGTAGGTTATAGCCCAGTGCCTGACCCATCGCCGGCGGACAGAGCTGCAGTTTTGTGACTTTCTCTCCTCCAACCCTCCCGTTTGCTGCCCGGACTCCCGGAGGCTGCAGCAGCTGGCTACACACAGATTTATCTCCCTCTGTGTCTTTCTCTTATCCCTTTTCTGTCCTCTCTCTCTCTCTCAAATAATGCGTTTGTCCTCCGTCCATCTCACTCTGTGTCACACACACACACACACACACACACACACACACACACACACACACACACACACACACACACACACACCCCCGGACACCCCGGACACCCCTCCGCTGTTCTGTGCACGTTGCTCCGGCAGCTGCGGTCATGTAATCGGCTCGTGCACGGTGCATTGCAGGTCTTTTATTGTACAGCGGAGGAGAAACACAAGGCCACATTATGTGCATATACAGTAGACGTGCAGTATCGTATTACTAACTCACCGGAAGCTCTTCTGGATAATAGCATCAGCAGTAATGTAAAAAAAAAGAAAGATAAAAAAAGATATACAGTTAAGTATTCCATATGCTTCCATTAATCCAGAAGCATGAGGCAGGCAAACATAAGGACCACTTAAAAAGCATTTACATAAGCTGTGGAGATGGCTGTGTTACCCCGGGTCCTGTGCTCGGGTCCCCTGGGTGGAGGGGACAATGGGAACAGAGCCTGCAGGAAGGGCCACGGGTAGCGGAGGACACGAGTGACACCGAGTGAGGGAGTCGCGACGCGGCGGGGCGAGCAGCAGCAGGGTTATGGAAATCTTTAAGCACGTTGGAGAATACAAAAGTATCGAGTCGTCGAGTTTGGGATACGGTGAGGCATGTATCAGAGTTTCAGCCGCGGAGGAGGACAGGGTTGAGAGGAAACAGGCTATGTTTTTTTCCCCCCAACTGAACAAAGGTCAGGGATTAAGACGCGACGGCGTTCGAGTGAGAGATTCTTCTTCTTTCTTTCCACCCGATTCATTTTTTGACAATTGCCAAGGTTATATGAACGCTGGCATGGTTTCAGTTGAAAGGGATCTCCATGTGTTAAAAAAAAATGTTAAGCGAGAGGCTTTTTGAATATCTATGTTTTTTGCATTATTTTGCATTATTCTCACACGGAAGTGGAAAGGTGAGAGAACGAGGGGGAATGACATGCAGGGAAGGGACCTGTCCAGAGTCAAACTGGGGAGGTGGCGATCACGTGACTGTATTGCGTGCATCTCAATTGCCCGGCCCACCAGGAACAGGAATATTCTTATATGTCTGAACCAAAGAAAAGATCATGTAAGCTTTGGCCCTCCTTTCCTTGTCCACTTGAATGGATTTTGTTATCCAAAATGTTAATTTTTTCCATTTTTTTCTTTTTAAAGATGAAAATGAAACAATATAATGGACCAGTACATGATACACAGCCCATTTTAATTGCATTCTTTAGTAGCAGTGATGGAGCAACGGCACGTTGCTGGCGAGGCTCATTGCTTCGGCCACGATTAGCCGTGTATGGATGTGTGTGTGTGTGTGTGTGTGTGTGTGTGTGTGTGTGTGTGTGTGTGTGCTGACGTTATCGTCGCTTCCGTTGTGCTTGATGAGGTGTACATGAGAATGAGAAGTATCGACAGTGGCCCTTTAGCGCTGTGGCGGCTAATCCATAATCGTGGTCAACCACACACTTGTGCTCACGAACAGAGACACACATTTTGAGCACACACACACACACACACACACACACACACACACACACACACACACACACACACACACACACACACACGCACACACACACGCCCTGTTGACACCTGACCTTTACAGGAAGCAGAGTGGAGATCAACTGACCAGAAGCTGCTGTCGATCAAGGAGCATCCAGCCTACTACTCCCCCCACTCCCCTCCATCCCTCACCTCCCTCACCTCCCCGCTTCCACTCCGTCAATATCCATTGAATGGTCAGTGTTTAGTATACATGAGGAATGAGTGCACATCACAGGACGGGGCAGTAAGGAACTAAGGAAGAAGGCAATTTTGTTTATGGTCAAAAATAAAAGAGGAATTGCACGAACTGGCAAAAAAAAAATGGAGGGCGAAAAGAAATGTAACGGGGAAACGAGTCGGGGAGAGAAGCTGATGGGTGCACGAGTGAGAGGAAGGGCTTCGGGAGATGATGGGAGTCGAGGAGAGGTAGATTTGCTGATCAGACGATACAAAATGCACACACACACACACACACACAGACAAGCACACACACACACACAGACAAGCAGTCGGCGACTCATAGTCATAGCCGTCATAGTAAACACAGCTTTGATGATAGCGGTATCCCACTGAGCCCAATGCCTTGACACGGAGAGAGAGAGACAGCCTGCTGAGCAGTGTGCGTGTGTGTGTGTGTGTGTGCGTGTGCGTGTGGGTGTGGGTGTGAGAAATCTCCGTCTCTATTTACGTCTCTGTATGAGAGACCGTGGTTATCGGAGACATAAATAGGAAAAAGGATATCAATATGGAGACATCCAATCTGTGTTGTCCTGACACAATCAACTGTTCTTGTCCTTTCTACCTAGATTGGCTCCATATCGGATGTTTAATATTTAACTATATGTGTCCTCCTCTAGGACTGTGGGGGGGGGGTGAGTTGACAGGAAGTACGCCATGTCTCTGCAGATTGCACATATGCCCAGACAATTAGTCGACCGAAAGAATAGCCGATTCATAAATCAATTCAACCGTTTTGTTCGGCCCAAAAATTCCCAATATATTTAATATTTCATCCCAAACCTGCGTCAACTGTTTTTCGTTTGGGCCCCTCAGAGGCAACAGAAACCACCAACCCTACGGCGGCACACTTGATATGGGGAACGTGTCAGCAAAACGGTTGCTTATTTACACATCGAGCCGAGACGGAGCAACATTAGCATTCATCCGGCGTCCACCCGATGAATTGCGAGTCCAATATTCACTCGTCTTTAATCTCTAGGTTTTTGTGTTGTCTCCACCATCTCCTGGGGGAAATATCTGGGGCTGTATTCAGAAAACATTCAGAGAATCCTCCGACTGGCTTCAGAGTGATTTAGTGAAACTTCTCGGGGCAGAAACTTTTACCTCAGTGAGGATGTCTGGTTGACCCCCGTCGCTAGGTACGCTGCAGCCTTTTAAAAAAGGGGTGATTGGTCGATCCAATAAAAATAATAAAAAAAAAAAAAAAAAGAATGACGTGAAATCGATAGACTTAATCATCTCTATTCAGCCGTGGAGTAATTATGAATACTATTTTATGTAATGATCTGTTAAATAAATTGTAAGCCATAGGCCTACTATATAATCAGTGACTGCATCTCTGTTGAGATCGACCAGACATTATCCCTGCATGATCTAATCTGTAGCATTTCATCCACTCACTGTCATTCAGGCTTTGGAGAATATTTTTCCTACCTCTTTGTCTTTTCACCAGTCCCCCCCCCTCTGCTTAAGAAACTCTTAAAAGTCCTCCTTCCTCCTCCCTCCTCCCTGCAGTGTTTCACAGAGCAGCTCTTCTCAGGGCGAAGATGCTTTGTGACCAACTTTTACCAGGAACTTATCTCGACTTTAAGGGGAAATTCTTAGAAAACTTTCATATTCTAAGAATTTTCCTCGAGATTCGTCACTCGGAGCCACTCTTTGTACGATACAAAGCTTTATGAATGCAGCCTGCGGCTGTTTAGCCGCTAAACGATCCTCCAGCTACTCGCCAACATCTTGTTAAAGTCGCGGGCTATAAAAGCAAAACAATTAGCTTGAAGATGCCAAAAAGTTCTGCAGAGTCGAGGGATTCTCTGTGGGTTTGTTTCATATACATAGTCATTTAATCTATTGTTCATATTACAAAATGTATTAAAGCGGCTCTGAATGTAAGGATTTGCCGCTCGTCATATCATTGTGGATTGAATATCAGTGGATTTAGATTACTGGTCGAAACAAACCACAATAATCTACTAGTGTATCTGTTTTGTAATCTAATCTAATGTAATCCACATCCACACACAGCAGATCCGAGCACAGTCACAATGAGAGCTCCCAGATAACAATCATACAAACGGCCATCCAGTGCACACAGGATTCATGTAAAAAAAAAAAAAAAAAAAAAAAGAAGCTTTTTATTCAATTGTAAGTGCAGGCACATTACAGTGCATAATACCGAATGTATGCTTTCCCACATTAACATGCAGGGAGTCTAGTGCGGTGCATTCCTTCACCACGCACGATAGGAAATGACATGCATGCACTCACGCACACGTGAACACACAGTGAGTCACTGTTATTTAGCTGGCTTTACCTACGAGCCGTAGCCCCCCACCAAAGACACACTGACTCAGTTATTTGCTCATGCACATGCACATGCTCCGATTTTTTGTGTGTGTGTGTGTGTGTGTGATATACCAAAGAGGCATTTAAAAAGGTCGGTTCACCCAAATTATAATGGCAGAGCCCGTGATAACATCTTCAGAATCAGTTCTATATTTAAATTTGCCATCCTATAATACCAACAAAATAAGGACACTTTCCGATTTCAGAACCTGCCGCATGCAGATTATAATTTCCCTTTGAAAACGGCTTAAAAATCGCAAATCAAAACAGTTGCTAATTAATTTTCCTAATGTGGGCGAGCCGATCCTCTCGTTATGCCCCGACGCACATTCACACAGACATTTGGCATTGTGTGATAATCTAGGACACATCCACACGCACACACCAACACGCACTACAATAGCGGATGCTTTTTCCTGTGGAATCCATATGACACACGACAGCAACAAACACCTGCATAATCAAAGGCAAGAAGAAGAAAAAGAAGCGAGAGAGAGAGGGGGGTGGGGGTGGGTGGGTGTAGTGTGGAGGGGGGGGGGGGGTGAAGGAGAGACACAGCAGTTTTGGTCGCCTGTTGTTGGAAACAAAGTGCTGTTAAAATGATTCACTCACTGCATTTAAGTACATTCCCTCATTAAAGAACAGCAGCCGGCAGACTGGTCGGCTAGACAGACCAACACACACACACACGCACACACACACGCACACACGCACACTACTTCATGCACAAGCGCACTCCTAGTTATTCATCGTCAAACTCACACACATGCACATGCACGGACCCACACCAAGCGACAGGAACAGAGAGAGAGAAGTGGGTCAGAATAACCCGCTCAGTCTCACTTGCATTTTGCGACATGCACGAGGTCCCATTGTCTCACATTAGATTCTACATTCCAACACACACATGAACACGCAACACAGAGACGGCGTAGTCGGGCCAATGTAGGTCAAACAACAATAATTACGGAGTGAGTTTACAGGGGAGAAAAACTTGCATATTCTCGAGGAGAAAAGTGTGACATCTATGAGATGAAGATATATTAGATGGAAGATACCTTATCTTTGGTGTTAGCTCTGTGTTCTTTGATGAACATAAATAAATAATAATAGAATTTGCAATCTGCGATTCACATTACCCAGCCTTGCAATGGGAAGCCATGTGGTTCCTTGACAAAAACAACCAATTTCTTTCTCATAGATTAGCGATTAAATTTCAGTGTTTCTCCTCCAAATTCATGACTTTATAATGTCAGAAAATATTCATTTTCTTTCATATAAATTTGAAAGTTTTTTTCTTGTGAATTTAGCCTCCCCTATGCACACATAACCGCTTAAATATGAATGAATTCGTACGCCAACATGCCAAACAAAATATAGTTACTCCAGGAGATTAAACGCATTTGCTTTTGAATGCAACACACACACACACACACACACACACACACACACACACACACACACACACACAAACTCGGTTATTTACTCCCTTGGCCCAGATGCATGAATACACAGAGGAGTTGTACATCCTTTTACAGATGCAATCAACCAATCCATTTACTGATGCATAGCTAAATGAATAGGTTTACCTAAATCCGAGCTCAGAACAAGCTTTGGACGCAAAAAAATCCCTCAGCAATACATTGTGTAAATCTCCTAAAACGGTCGTGACTGGTGTTTTGGCTGCGAGAATGGTTCCAAATGTACATCACCGCTCCGGTTTACACTGCTGCAAGATACACACAGATCCATCACACGCCCCCCGCCCTGCCCCGCCCTCCCCCCCTTCCCCCCCACCAGATGTGTATGCGCGGCAGTGGCCATGGCAAAGCTCTATCAACAAGTGGAGGAACCGGAGAGCGAACACCAAACAAGGCCTGCCTTTCAGTAAACCGATGCTCGCGTCCCTGTGTATATGCATTTTGACACGTTCACATTGAATACACAGTGACATCCATTCAGACCTTGATGTCCAGGACGGAGTGTAGAGCCGCGTTAATTGAGGCCAACATCAGCAATGAAATCTCCAATTTTCTCATCGAGGGAGCAAAAAAAAAAAAAAAAAGAGGCCTGTGTCTCGTCACTAACGAAGGGTTAAAAAAACAAAACTAAAAGGGAGTGAGAAGATTAATGGCAGGAATATTTTACACTGATGCCCCTTTCGCAAATAAACAAGCAGAGAGCTGGATGCAGAGGAGAAGAGGAGGGAGCGGGGGGGAGGGGGGGGGTTAGTAATGAGACGAGGAGGAGCAGAGTGAGCTCTCCCCCATAAGAGCCCATTTGTTTCCCCCCCATCTGTTTACTCCACACTGTGCAGCTCTTCACCAGGAGGCCGTTGAGCCGCCCGCCCGCCCGCCGCTGTTCCACTCAGCGGATGAAGGCGAGCATTGATGCAGAGGTTTTCCATTTTGGCTTCTTCTTCGTACAGCGGTGCGCGGTGTGAAATATGAGCACGGAGCGGTGTCTCTCGCCCCGGGTGACGTACGGCAGCAGTCAGTGGGAGAAGTGGGCCCGGCTCAGGCCTCCTCGTCTGCAACACAAATCAATAGCGAAAACAGAGATTAGGGTATATTTACTCGCGGGCTCAGTGATGGATATATTTTCCAACATACAGTAGCTCTATCTGTAGTGGTGCCAACTTGTCAGCAGAGAGAGAGAGAGTGGGGGGGGTGGGGGGGGACTTTATTTGATTTATGACCGCTCGTAATCGGAGCCATTATAACTAAATATCAGAAATGCAAAAGCCACAAAAGTCCTGGTTTGTTTTCTGTGTGACAGATGTTGCATATCATTCATCAAAGGAGGCGTGCGTCACCACACTGGCAGCCTATTTATTAGGTTGGCTCTTCCAGTAGTTCGGGGTTGGTGCTTTCCCGTTGCCGTCGTCCACACATCAATGTATTGATCGTTGGCATATCAGTGGAATCAGTGTGATTTTTATTGAAAGTTATACTATAATCACTTCCTTTTTGTCTCTTCTGACTAGTTTCTTATTTAACTAGGTTCAGCCACACCACATGACAATAAATCTGTTTGATTTGGTTTTAAAAAGGAAAGAATTGAATGTGTGCGTTTCCATTCTCCCAGAAAACTTTTGTCTGCGTTTCAACCCACAGTTTAGGCCAAACAGAGGCTAAGAATTTCAAACATCTTGGCTTCCACCTGAACGCATACAAAGCATATTCAGAGACATAACTATGTATTCACAGTCAAATCCGGCTTGTTCTGTTTCCAACACATATTTTCATGCAGTTATACTTACATATGACCACGCTTTTGAACCAATCGTTGGACTCTCCAATAGAGCTTGAAAGATGCATCTCAAACTTTAACCCCATGCCTGCTTTTAACGCTGCGAAAATAAAATGAAATATAATATACAGACCCATGTATTTGAATTGTTCCTTTCTCTTTTTTTCTATTATTAGGTTTGACTACCAGGAGCTCCTCCACAACTCCACCTTCTGCTTGGTGCCTCGAGGTCGACGCCTGGGCTCCTTTCGCTTCCTGGAGTCTCTACAGGTAAAATACACACTGTTCAATGCGATACTCAGTCAATAATCTTCAGTTTTAGAAGTCAGCCATGTGATCAGGCTGTAGACCTGCATTCCTCTGCGTTAAAAGCATTCGTCCTCAATCAGCTTCTTTCTGCTGAGCGATATTTCTCTATATTTATTGCTGTCGAGCAAAAACCAAGTCTTCAGGGGCTTTAAGCTGCACGAGCCTGGCTGCACACGACCCCTGATATTACGCAACACTGTATGTTAACATGTATAAATCACTCACTTTATACATGACATAACTCCGACGGGTAACATTGATTTGTACTCTTTTAAGAACTGCGATATTATTCGTCCTGCCCGAGCGCCCTACCACTCTCCAGTTTCTCGGAGTGGCCACGTAAACAAACAAGCTGAGGTCTCTCCATGCTTACATGCCGACACAGCAATCAGCAGAACAACATTAGCGGCAGCGTTTCCCCTCTGGATAACACTGTTGACCAAATTACACTTTCCCGAGGAAACGTCTCCGCTTCGGTGAGCTCCAGCTCATATACAGTTCGGTCAACAAGGAAGTGCACGATGATGCAGAATGTTTACGTTCCAGGGCCGAGGCTTATGTAGTCTTTTTTGGTTACTGACACCTTAATGGTCACATCTGCAAGTGTTTTTTCCCGGACCCATTGTGTTGTGTTGAGTGCAGATTCAACCGTAAAGGCTTTATTTGCTATTCGCTCAGCCTTTTAAAAACTAAAATGGGTCCATTAACACACACACACACACACACAGACACACACACACACACACACACTTACACTATCATTTGAGTCCATCAGTGAAATGTGCAAGTACACGAACAATGCAGGAACTGCAGAGGCAGCGGAGTGAGAGAGCAGTTTGAAAACAGTCCGTCTGTTTTCTCTCCGCCACCCAAGTCGACGGTCTCACACCAGTGCAGGAAGCAGAGTAGAGGCTGTTTTTAGATTCGCCCAACACTGAACCCTGGCTGCTACAATGTTCCCTGGCCGCTCTGCTCTCTGGTGTGTGTGTGTGTGTGTGTGTGTGTGTGTGTGTGTGTGTGTGTGTGTGTGTGTGTGTGTGTGTGTGTGTGTGTCTGTGTGTGTGTATGAATGGTCCGGAAGCATCCATAGGAGTGGCAGCCTGCCCCACCACTGATGTCTGCTGAATGGACAAATACACACACACCCCCCACTTGGCAGCAGGCAGCAGTCATGGTCCCTTTCTCCTCTTGTCTTCTTCAGTTGTCCTCTCGTAGTCTTCTCCTCCCTGCCGTCCTCTCCCTTTTTACATTCGAGGCACTTTTTAAGATTTTTCTCGGTTATGCGTATTTTTCAATTTTCTTTTTTTATTTCGGTGCCAGCCAAGCCCAAAGAAGAACTGGCAATTACCGATACCAGTGTGGTAGGAAACTTGCTGCCAGCTTTCCAATACACACGGACACATTTGCACACACACATTTACTCAAACCCTCCCCTCTCTCCATTTCCCAATGCAAACAAACCAAAAACAACTACACAGCACACAGGCTTTCATGTTAGCCTACCTCCAGGCAGGGAGGGCTTTGAGATGTTTGAAACTCACCCTCGGAGTGCCTCATCTCTTAGGGGGGACAGAGGGGGGGAGGGGAGAAGACTCAGGCGAGCCTCGGGCTGCATTTCAAAATTTGAGGCCTTGGATTATCACTCTGGGAGTCTTTGTGTGACCTCGTTTTAACCCGCGGCTCATTCTGACACTTACATACACACACAAGTCCTCCTATTTGTTCGAGTGTCCTTCAGCAGGTTTATTCTCGGATGAAGTGCAGTGGTGCGGAAGCCCCCGGTGGGCCAGAGAGAGCGTTTGATCTGCGCCAATTTTGGCTGCTGCTGCTGCTGCTGTTCTCTGGTGGTTTAATTAGAAAAAAAGAAGTGTGTTAGGGGGTGCAAAATAACACCCAGACCTATCAACACTCCAGACCACATATACAGAGGAAGAGAGCAGGATGGGAGGAGTGAAATGGTGGGTTGGGGGGGAGGGGGGGGGGGGGAGTACAGAGAGCAAAAAAAAAAGAAAGAAAGTAGAACAACATCAAAAACCTGTCAGAGAAGGAGCGGATAAGGCAACATAAAAAATCTGCTTTAATAAAGCATGATGCCTCCACGTATCAACTGGTTCCTTCTTATTCTCCTCCAAGCCCTCTCTTTTTTTCTATCAGTTTAGCTACTTCCCTGCATATGTCCCCTCAGAGGTTGTACCTAATTAGTACACAAAGAGTCAGCACTGTCAGCCACATCTGTGTGTTTGCATGCATATGAGTGACAGTCTTTAACAAACC
Source organism: Ophiodon elongatus (assembly GCA_016806645.1). NCBI lineage: Eukaryota > Metazoa > Chordata > Actinopteri > Perciformes > Hexagrammidae > Ophiodon > Ophiodon elongatus. The sequence continues at coordinate 135,944 of JACSYO010000613.1, read as the reverse complement.
TCTGGGGCTTCCTGGGAAAGGAGAGATAGGAATTATTACTCATTCCAGTCACCCTATAGGGGTCTTACATATGCACACACACAGCTGCACATACATTTACACACATGGGTATTGATCATATTGTCTGCTCAGCCTGCAGTGCCAAGCAGCTGCGGCTGAACTTATTCAGATTACTTTATATTCATGCAGCTGTAGTAAGTCATGTTATGTTGTTTACTGACAAAGAAGAACTGGCAGCAAAGGAGGACGCAGTCTAACTGCAGCTGATCACAGTTACACATATACATATATACATATATATACATATACATATATATATATATATATACTTTTTCAGTGTGTTATCAGTTGGTTTATCAATGTCAATGTTTCTCTCCAAGTCTTGCTAAATTCTTCTCTCTCTCTGTGTGTGTGTGTGTGTGTGTGTGTGTGTGTGTGTGTGTGTCTCCAGGCGGCGTGTATCCCAGTGCTGCTGAGTAACGGTTGGGAGCTGCCGTTCTCCGATGTGATACAGTGGAACCAGGCGGTCATTGAGGGAGATGAGAGGTTACTGCTACAGGTAACGCACAGAAAGGTGCACACAAACACGGACACACAACTAGGACATCTTGATGGATGGGTTCTCCTTCAGGGTGTCCGATGGCCCCGGCATGCTAGTGGGACGTTACTACACTTTAAAAAAATAATTTTAAATAATAAAAAAAAAAAAAAGGAAAGATCAATCACCAGCAGGTGTTGGTGCAAACAGCAATCCAACTGCACATAGGCATCTATTGGTAAGGCGGAGCATTAAGGATTCTTTTAAAATGTCCCAAAGGTTGTAGTGTAGTTTTTTATTTTTTACATGTGTAACTACAGTGATTACAGTAATACAGTTCTGAGCAAACAGCCAAAACTCAGATGACCTACACTCAATACAGGGCCTGAACACATCCTTCGTAGACGCTGAATGAAACTGGAGTGTGCACCACTTACTACGTGTGGAGTCCATGTGGTCACAAATGTTGGGCTGCTCGCAGACGTCCACAGAGGGTCCTGCACGGACCCCGTGTGCTGCCTTTGCTACTCTTTATTTATTTTTTTTTACTACTTTTGCAACTGAGTATTGGAATACTCTGAAGTCCTAATTTTCCAAGACAAACAAATCAGCTGGTTCGCACTATCACCCCCCACCTCTTGTTCACGCCACATGATTGGCGGCTGCCAAAGTCTATTTATTAATATACTTTTTTTTTATTATTTGCTGCGCACGCTCTCATAACATAGTTTTATCAAATCATTCCAAGTCAAAAAGCAGATTTTAAATCTGTTTTAGAGTCAAAATAAGATTTTTACAAAGATAATGATCCCTACTTTAGTTTATTTTCTGCAGAGCCAAAGGTAAATATTTTCCGTCATAAACCAGTGCGTATAGAGGCTTTAATGTAGGTTAAACATTCACAATGCAGGGCTACAAAACAGAATAAAAAAGGTATAGGGAGTCAAAATCAATCACAAAGTAAACGCTTAACTTTGTTAAAATCCCCAATGGTTGAAATGTCTTATAGCTGTTGCTGTAGTACTGTAGTGGATGGCCATTTGCCATTTGAGAGTAAACCACTAGAACAGAAATGCTGATTGAGAGATTGCTTAGAGGCGTCATCACTGTGGCTCTCCATTACCTGTATCAAGTGGTGCGGTTACAGGTCGCAGCCCTTTGAGATTAAAAACAACCAACAGAGGCGTTAATCCAGTTTCAGTTCAAAAGCACTCACATCCTCTGTGTCTCTTCTCACTCAGACACACACACATGCACACACACACACACACACACGCACACACAAATAAAAACCACAATGAGCAAGCAAAGCCGGCTCACCCTCGGCTACAACCTTTATCTCTCCTCCTCACACACAAAGTACATCGTGTCTCCTCAGCATTGATCTCGCCCCAATGGAGGACATGAATTGGCATTCAGCTAATGAACAGGAAGAAGCCCCGAGAGCTCAGAGCAGGGGAGACGGTTTCAAATTAGGGCAGAGGTGGGCCGAATGCGCCGACCTCATCAGTGGCAGTTCTGCACACCAAAAAAAAAAACTCTATAATACGCAGACAAATATTCACTATGATCGGAGGTTAAGTAGCATGAGGTTTTTTTTTTTTTTTTTTGCAGGAGAGGCTAAGTGAGGGCCGACACTTCAGACAAACTGAGGACGGCGCTATAGTGAAGCCATCCTTCAGATGTTCTTTGCTGAAAGAAAAGGGAAAGGGAAAGGTGGGAGCAAAGTAGTGCAATGCAGAGGAAGGGCGGCATGTGAGGAGAGGCGGAGGTTGAAATAACAGGGATTTAAAGAAAGGAGAGAGAAGCAGAGATTCCGCGGCCTCCCAGCTTCCGTAAGCTGGCGCTCGTTACAAAATGTGCTGGCTGTGAAGACAAAAAGGGGTTTAAAAAAGGAGTCGATCGCTCCCACTTTTTCTCAGTTCAAACGTGGCTTTCTTCCACTTTGATTGAACCTCTGAGCTTAACTCGCTAAGTGATTAAATCAATTTTGATGATTCACCCCCGAATGTGGTCCTCACTTCTTAAAAGGCTAATTATCTAAACAAAAGACCTCCAAATCAGCTCTGTGTCAAATGTGTATTTAAAAAAGAAAAAAGAAAAAAGGGGCCAGATGAGGCAACCACCCGATGCGGTTTCCATAGTTTTGATCACTTAAGTGCCATTTCCTTCTTTATCTCTTTTCTGGTCTATTTTAAGAGACGTGACTTGCTTTACAAAAGACGACAACCAAAGTAAAACTCTTTGTGGTTATTTTTCTCTAATTCTTTTTAATCCTTTTGTTTTCAGGTGCCATCCACAGTGCGAGCAGTAGGGAATGAGAGAGTCCTGGCCCTCAGACAGAGGACCCAGATGCTGTGGGAAGCCTACTTTTCCTCTGTGGACAAGATAGTCCTCACCACACTGGAGGTGAGCCTCAGCCTGAGCAACATAAATACCCCCCCCCCCCTTCTCGTCAGAGAAAGAAGAACGTCTTTGTGAAATATGTGGCTCTACTCGCGGGGCTAGTTGGCAACTACTGGAGCTGGTGGCACGCTAGCCAGCGCCAAATTTTTTTTCCGCTACTGTGCAATTTCTCACCCCTGGCCGTTTTTTCTTATTTTTTAACCTACGATCTCGAGCATTGATATCTCCACAGTGGCTGAGCAGATTTTTACCATTCAAACTGCATTTGAAACTTCCATTTCCCTTCATTTGTTTGCGATTTGTATTGCGAATAGAGCCCTCACCAAGCTCTTACAATGGTAGTTTGTATCAAGAAACCCTGGGAACATAGGGACAAACCCCCATTCGGTACTAACAGGACAGGCATTTTACACGGTTTACTCAAAAGACATATGAGCAACCAAGTGAGACAAAAAAAGAAGGAAATTGTGCCTCCGACATGCAATTCCAAATTGGAGATATCAGGACAGCTATTTCGACAGCTATTCGATATCTCCCATTTGGTGACTGAAACCATGGAAGCGTCAAGAAACCTGTGGCAAAGGAATGTTTACTATTCGTCACAAATTCTGCCTTTCAGAGTGAACAAGAACCAAACGCAATGCGAGTCGTAAACTCCAGTAATAGTCAGTCTGTACAACTTTGACTGTATCATATCAAATCTCAGCTTTGTGACTTCTGTCTATCTCCCACACACATCCATTTTGGATAATGTTGCCGTTGGGCTGCCGAGCATTGACTGAAATAATGTAGAACTCTGAAGACACTTTTTTTTCTGCTCCAATGCAATTCTGTTGAGGAATGTGCAGTAAAAACATCTCCCTGAAAGGAAGCGTCTGCTGTAAACAGGTCTTCAGCCGCGCTGTAGTTGCTACCTCTCTGCGGTCGACTGCCTGTGTGCCATCACCGCCAGTCCTCTTTCAGAAAGGCCTTTCACATTTGAATCAAACCACCCTCCCATCATCGTGATTATGGGGTCGGCCCATGCTCTCCGTCTCTTGCTCTTTTTAACCAACTCAGCTCTGCGTTGTACATATTTCAAAGCAGGCCAAGCGCGCGATTCCCGCCTGAAGTCCCGGAGAAATCCCCCTAATAAATATGGAAATGATATATCATTACAGTGCACATATCGGTCTCAACCTGCCAGTTCCTGCCTGATATCAGACTGTGAGAAATCACGACAGGTCAAGTTCAGAAAAAAGTTTCATCTTTTAAAAAAAAAAAAAAAAAAAAAAAGAGTCGGGGAACTTCAGTTCTAGCTTCCAGTCTTGCTCATACATGCAACTTTTCTCCGTCCGTCTTTTGTTTTACCCTCCTGCCTTTGAACAAGTTGAGAAGAAACGCACTTCAAAAAAAAAAGAAAAAAAAAAGAAAAAAGAAGGTAGTTGCTCCAGCTGAGAGAATGTCGTTTGAAGGTTAGGCCCAAGGGTTTCGGCAACGCATGAAAAGAAATTACAGGCTCCTCATATCTTTTTGCGCGCACTACCAGTGTCAATTTTGGCACGTGGGAAAAAATTTAAATAATAATAAAAAAAGAAAACGTGGGGGAAACAACTGACTTAAAACTTGGAAATCTGAAGAAATCGCACAGTGTACGGACGGCTTTGCACTCTGATGTTTGTCAAGGCAGGTCTGGCAGCCCCTAATGCATTTGCTGCGGGGGGATTTATGCCAGAGATAATAAAAAAAGAGAGGCTCTGGAGGTTGGTGATAAGCTGCTTATATACATACAGCATGCGGAGGGGAACCTCTCCCCCATGGGAGACAGCTGTGCAGTCAGCCCGAGGTCAGTGAGGCAGAGGGGCTTCAGAGCGGATGTGGACACCTCCTGTTGGCGCACAATGAGAAATACATCAGTCGGGATTGCTGTAATACGCAAACACAAGTGTGTCAGGTCTGGAATTGCAGTCGAGTTTACGCGAGACTCCGAGACTCTCATCCAGCAGCTTAGAGGGGGGAGAGAAAAAAATAATAATAATAATGTGGTGCAGGCTTATACTAGAGCATAGCAGCCACTTAACTGTTCTCTCTGCGCCTCACATTGCAACCCTCATCCCTCTTTTTTTTTTTCTTCTTCTCCTCCTCCACAGATCATTAAGGACCGGGTGTTCTCTCACATATCGAGGAACAAGTACATGTGGAACTCCCTGCCAGGAGGTCTGCTGGTCCTGCCGGAGTACTCCACTCACCTCATGCATTTCCCCTTCTATTACCTGGGATTAGGTAAACGCGCTCTTCATTTAAACGAGTCTGCACAACATGAAAACCTTGATTGCACTTCGAGGATGTTGATGAGGCCATTATGTCAGAGCTGTGGAGGTAGAGACGAGCAATCAACAGTCTCACCAGCAAAGCATAATCAAATAGAAATATGTACTTACCCAAGTTGTGGAACTCCCTCCCTCAGACATATAGCAGCTTTAAATTGATCCGATGATCTTTGATGGACTGATACACTTTTATATAAACGCTTCATGCATCGTTGAAGACCTCATAAAAACTCTCTTTTAACCTCATATTTTTTTCCTGTGACCTTGCTCAGGGGTCAGTCCAGGTCAGGAGTTCACTGCTGTCATCCATGCCATTTCCCCATTGGTCTCCCAGTCCCAGCCAATCATGAAGCTGCTTCAGGTGGTCTCCAAGTCAAAATACTGCTCCCAGGTAAAGAATCAACTATCATGTGGCCACAGATAAAAGAAAAAAAAGAGGAAGCAGACTTCCATCGGCAGCCATTTGTGATCAGTCTAATGCATCCATCTGTGTGTGTGTGTGTTATGTAAAATTATTTTTCTTCCAGATCATCATTCTCTGGAACAGCGAGAAGCCGCCACCCAGTCGGAGCAAATGGCCTCCCATGCCCGTCCCCCTCACAGTGACAGACGGCAGGAGGAAGGTGAGAGCCAGAGCCACTCACGGCTCTGACGTCCGTCTGAGTGACGGCGTGACAAACTGTCCGCCGCTCGCTCCGTTTATGCGTCTCTATCTCTGCTGCTCCCTTTTTCTCTGGTCCTTCTCTTCCATTTTTCTCTGTCCTTTTTACTATCCATGTATATCTGACATGTGCACCGATCCGTGCGGCGTTTGGTTTCATAAATGTCACTCATCCCCGACATTTCTTCTGTCTCCCTTTCTCTGTCGGTCTCTCTCTTTTCTTTTTTTTTCCATTCCCAAGGAAAAATCTATAGCGATTCACTCGACTCAGTCACTCAACATGATTTACTGTAACACGATCATCTCTCGCTCACTCCAATATCGTCCTCCAAGCACAGGCCAGACAACACGGAGCCGACAGGACCAGAACTACAACTTACTACTGTGTATTTCTCCTCTCAGACCACCAGTCGGTTCCTACCTCACGTTGCCATAGAGACAGAAGCAGTGCTGAGCCTGGACGAGGATACGGTCCTGCTGACCAGTGAGGTGAGTGTGTGTGTGTGTGTGTGTGTGTGTGTGTGTGTGTGTGTGTGTGTGTGTGTACACGCGTTAGTAATAAACACAGCAGCACTGCCTGCACACACCCATAAAAAAATAATATATATACATATATTCCTGGAAAAAGTGGCAACAATATATAAGCGCTGCATGTCTGCACTTGTAGGTGAACTTCGCCTTCTTGGTGTGGCGGAGCTTCCCCGAGCGGATCGTGGGCTACCCTCCCAGGAGCCACTTCTGGGATCCCCTGAAGCGCGCCTGGGGATACACCTCCAAATGGACCAACGACTACTCCATCGTCCTGACTGGAGCCGCTTTCTACCACAGGTGAACCCATCAGACTGCAGCCGCCGTAGAGGGGGGGGGGCGGGGGTTCATCGATATTTTCCCCCCTCGGATACATTTTCCATTACTAAACTCTAACATATGTACAGGCGTATTCTGTGCACATTGGTTATGGAACCAAGATGAGAAGAGATCGCCTTTCAGAGATCAACAGCGAAAAAGAAAAAAAAAGGGACACTTTTATGAATTGCAGCAGCCGGGATAATGATATGAACAAAAAAAAGGGGACAATCAAACAGAGAGAAACAGTCTCAAGGAGGATAATTATATGTTTGGTTGAGCGAGAGAGGAACAGGGAAACGCAGAGGGTGAATTACTTCAGGCAGTTTGATCAATTCGAAAAGCCTGAAGTAGATATGTGCGATGGCGGAGCGATGTGAGCCGGTATACAATATGTATTCAATTACTCCACAGGCGGGGGGGGCGGCACTTCAAACAGCTGATGAAACCGTGCCACATTTTGAGACACAGTGGTCATCTTGTCAACAGTTTCTATGAAATCTAAATTTTGAATCCTTACACTCGTCCATAGTTTAGGCCCGCTCACCACTTACATTGAGCAATAAAAATTAATAGTCAGTTCAAACCCTCAATTGAGTCCTTAACACGCAAGGAACTATCTAATTACTCACTGTATTAGATAGTGTAAAGTGATGCCTTTTTCACAAGAGGGCTGCTTTACGAAAAACAAAACATTAAATACGACACATTTCAAAAGTGGAAAAGGCAGCAACTTCCCAGAATCGTTTGCGAATTACATAAAAGGCATATGTAGTTTCTTGGCCCAATCTAAACGTATTTAAAAGAAGGCGCTGACAAATTCGTCGCTGTAAAAAAGAAAGCCCTTCTTTAAAAAGGGTCTGTCGAAGGAATGGAGAGCGTATGCATTGTACCACAGGGGTTGAGTCAGTTGTGCACTATTAATATCTATTATCCCACTGGCGGTGAAACGGGTTAACTTGTCCCAGATACATATCATCAACATACATCACACCGCCTGCTCCTTTCGGTCGACGCTGCCATACAGGTGCTGGTTGCCCGGCCTCCGCCGGTGAAGACTGACATCGTCTCTTTATACAGTGCGATACGTTTGTATTTTGGGCGTTTAGCCGATGTGCTTGTTTAAAGAAAATGGATTAACTGTGTCGTGGGTGCAAATACAAGAGGCTAAAATTAGGATTAGGGACCGATGATAGTGACACAGAACATCAGGTTTTTCACACCAGCGATAGGTGTGACAATATATTATATGTGACAATCTATTACTGCAAGATGAATAAGAGGGCAATGTGTAATTGAGGTGAGAAAATGTTACAAATATATATATATATATATATATATTATTATTTTTTTTTTATTATTATTATTGATGCCAAGAAGCCTTTTTAAAACCAAATGTGACAAAAACTGAGCACATGCATATTGATTTTTAAAGCACCCTACCCCTGGCAACACTGTAGAAGTCATAGAGTCTTATAAGACAGTAAGTTAACATAATAATAATACGGGATCCATAAGAAAAGCCTGCGCTGTCAGTACTTTCAACCTTGAGCAGAGGTCTAATCGGCCAGAATAGCTGAAAACACCTGTGTTGGGTGTTCAGAGGCTTTACAAATTGACTCATAATTTAGCTGGTGTATTATTATTATTATTTTTCTTTCAATTTCAATTTTGTATTTATATGAGTGTGTTCTGTGTTTTTGGGGTGGGAGTTGAACCCGTGACTGTGATCTCCGTTGGTTATTGGAAGGGATTAGCGACTAAGGCTCATCCAATGCCCTCTTTATCTCAAAAAGTACCGTAACCTGTTTGCTCTCATTAAGAACACACTCGATGCAGATGTCCTATCCACCTTTTATATAGATAGATAGATAGATATATATATATTTATAGTTTTTTTTTTACAAATAGTAATGCCTGTGTCACACTTTCGACTCTGCCCCACAGGTACTACCACTACCTGTTCTCCCACTACCTGCCCCAGTCTCTGCGCACTCTGGTGGATCGCACCTCCAACTGCGAGGACATCCTCATGAACTTCCTGGTCTCCGCTGTGACCCACCTGCCTCCGATCAAGGTGGCTCAAAGGAAGCAGTACAAGGAGCTGCCCAGTCCGCAGGTAGGCCGCCGCCGCCCGTGTTTAACAGTCCGTGGCCGCTTGCCGGACTCAAACGTCAGCGCTGGTTGATGAATGAGTGTCTTGTTCTGCCTCGCAGGGTACAAGGAGTGTCCCCTGGGCCAACCCGGAGCACTTCAACCAGCGGCAGGAGTGCGTCAACACCTTCGCCGGCTGGTTTGGCTACATGCCTCTGGTCCACTCTCAGTTTCGCCTGGACCCCGTGCTCTTCAAGGATCAAGTGTCGGTCCTCCGCAAGAAGTACAAGGACCTGGAGAGGGCATAGAGACGACGGACGGCACGGACAGAGCGGTCTGGGAGGCACCGAGATCTGGTCTACTGGACCGGTCAGGGGTGGACGGTCAAGGTGGGACACTCAAAGACGGTCTGGGATGTGGACAAAGTGGCAGCGTGGTCCGTTTTGTGACGTGGACAAAGTACAATCATCAGACAGACCCTGGTGGACTGTTTTGGACGATATACATACAAATATGAAGACAAAGGGGGTCTACACAAGTCTGAAAGGAACTTCGAAGGACACCCCCCCACCCTCCTCCTCCACGAGTCTGGGAAGACCAGGAGAAAAATGTAGGGGGGCCCGACAAGAGTCCCTGTGATTGGGCCTCTCACTGAGAAAGGACGATCTCTATTGGACAGCAACAAAAACAAAACAGGAAAGAAAGAAACGTGTGTGTGTGTGTGTGTGTGTGTGTGTGTGAGAGAACACTTCGGATGTCTGCTATTGCCGTGACAATGAGAAGGAAACGGCAGTCTCGTGCCAGGAGGGACTGGTGTCAGTGCCATGCGCTCCTTCAGCGTTACTGTTGCCATGGAAACAGATCATTTCACATCAAAACGCTAACTGTCAAATCAATAATAAAATATAAAGATTTATAAATGCAAACTCTCTGGCATGACGCTGCATTAAGTTTCGGTTTATTTTTTCCCCCTCTTACTTGGCACACTCTTCAAAAGGAGGACATATCATCAGCGGGGGATGAAGAAACCAGATTGCATATCATAAATCAGTGCAACACATGTAGGAGGAGACTAGCTGGCATTTTTCTTGGAAAAAAGCAGAAAGCATAAGTTGTCCAAAGAATACAGAGAAAACCATCAAACCCGCCGCAGTAGTCGCATCAGAGAAGCAGTTTTTGTTTTTACAATTTCTATAGCAGTTATAAAAAAAAAAAAACTTTACTAATTAATCTGTGTTGATTGATTGTTTTGACTTTTTGCTCTAAACTATTTCCTTGGCTCGTTAATAAATACCCATGAGCCCAGTTTATGTTGCGTAAACACATCAATCGAGACCTGCCCATTTTCCTCTCTGACGGGGGCCGAGCAGCGTGTGCCTTACATGGTGGAAATCCTGGGATTTCATTTTTTTCCCCCTAGCAATCAATTTGATTTGAGAAACCCTTCGGGCAGATTGCATTGGCAGAAATCAAATTACTCTACACAAACAATTGTCCCGCGTTTTTTTTTTTTTCCTTTCTTTTTGTGACGCTGGGGATTTTGATTGCCTCGACGTGTGGGAGCTACACTGATGAGCCGTTGTAAAGCTGTGTGAAGACAGATGAACACAAGTTAAAAAAAAACCAAAACAACGCGCATCATTACGTGTTGGAGGAAATGCCTCGATACGCACTGCCACGTCGACCCTCCGGGGTTGGAATTGGACCGCCGACTGCAAAGTCAGAGCTGGTGCTGGCCTTGCTTCGAAGAGGCAGGACTTAAAAATATACATGTTAAAACAATTCTCTTTTATTTCATTACGAAACAGAAAATGACCCAGGAGGGACGACACTTTGTCCCACAGTGTACAAAAATAAAATTCACAGGCGAGCAAGTCTCAACGCCTTCAGGGTAAACAGGTGTGCCGTCTAGCACTCAGGAAGCTAATCTCATTAAGCACGTGCGCAAGCACGCACACTCACACACACACACACACACTCACTCACTCACTCACTCACTCACTCACTCACACACACACATGTACAAAGCACCTGAGATACATAGCTGCCAACGGGCTAATTTGAATTCTTTACAACTGACAGAACATAATAAAGGGCAATTGTTCATATTCTAAGCACACTCGTCGCCAGATCAGCTTCTGTGCGTCCTGGAGGAATTACCTGAACCCAAGTCTGTCTGGTGGAGAGTCAGCACCCGGGGGGAAACGCCATGAATACGGCATTAAAAAACTAAAAGAAACCTAAAAAATAACTTTTGTTTTGTTTTTCCCACCTGAGGCAAAACAGGTTTCAACTCATTATTTCAACTGTATAAAAAAACAAGAGTCCATAAATTGTGAGAATAAACACAGTGACACAATAACAGTTGTGGAGCACATGTCAAACATAAACTGGGTTGTCAGCTGCCTTGTACAACAAAAACAATGAAAGAGAACGATGCTTGGAGTTGGAGTGTATCAAGTTGTCCTTTTGTTTGCTCATCAAGTACCATCCCATCTTAATAGTTTCTCCCCGCCAACAACTTATATATATATAAAAAAAAAAAAAAATAAAACAGCAGAAGTTCAGTGATGAAGCACCAACACAAAAGGAGGTGCACCCTAAGGTGAAAGGTCCCATAATCCAAATCAAGCAGAAATGTGCCCTCATTGCAACGTGTCTTTGCTTCCACGCAGTCCGTACGTCTGTGGCGGAATGGATCTCTCTTTAAAAAAATTTAATTAAAAAAAGAGTGTGGATCTGGCGGGACTAGCACTTCCTGAGTGTCAGCATGGCGTTGACGTCCCACAGCAGGTTCCTCATCTGATCCATCAGAACCTTCATCTCATGGTTCTTCTGGCGTACCTTCTGCGGGCGAACCAGAGGGACACATGGCATCCATCAGTAAAACTCCTCGTGGCACGTGAGTGGTAACTTTCGCGTTGACCGTCCTTACAAATCGCACGCACATCGGGGACAACACCTAGTTTGCTCACTAAAAAACATCATCAATAGTTGGGGCTTATTTAGGATTGTTTTTGCAGGAGGATTTTGTAAATATATATATTTTTTTTTAAAGATTGCCACACAGGGGCAAACTTTTCCACTGTTCTGCAATTTCCAAACCTGCCTGAAATCTTCATCCCGCTGGAATATTGGCTCTAATATTTACAAAAAACGTTCAAATGTACTGCACGGTTCCTGCATTTCACCCACACCACCATGGTGTACCCTCGGCCTGTCTCACCGCTGCCATCTAGAGGCATTTGGAGGGGACTTTAAAAGCTAATATTTTTGTCTCGCTCAGTGTTCCTCCAAAGCCTAACAGGGAAGCTCACTAGCTGCAGCAGCGTTGGATTTGGGATTATCTTTATATTTTGCAAGACCACGTATCACTTCTGGGAAGACGAGGCACACACCACCAATCTGTAATTACTGAGCATGCATTTCATACATTAGTGCGTGGGTTTCTGCCAGATGACAACTAATTGCATTGCGATGTGACAACAGCACCTTGGTAATTATTGGTAATTAATCCTTGCGACGAAAAGGAAACAGGAACACACCTCTAGAACCTCTTTTCTCTCCTGGTTGACAGTGGAACTGCACGGGTCCACTTTGACAGTAACCAGCTCCTCTCCAACATATGGCAGAAGCTGAGGAGGCACAGCGCATACAAAAAGGTTGTTTTTTTGGTATCCCTCCTGTCTATGAATGCATTGGGTTTTAATACTGGAAGAAAGGTGTAACAAGTGGCATGAGATACACTGACAATTCTGCAAATGCATTTAATCAAGCCCTAATCAAAAGGACAGAGAAATTAAATCACTTACTTACTTACTTACTAGCTAAGCAGAAATCGAATGCTCCCTTACTGACCTCTGATGGCTCCTCCTGCAGGTCAGAGGTCATCTCCACACAGCGTTCGTACAGGAGCCGGAGTTTTCGGAACAACAGGGCGAGCTGCCGTAGGTGTTCCTGGAGCTTCCCGAAGCGGTCCTGGTACATCGCCTGGCTCTGGGTCACACCATTGGGAAGCTACGTCAAAAGGCACACAGAGTTTCCCGTTGGTTAAAACAGTCTTGGGACAGAAAGGTTCAGAAAGCAGAGTAATGGGTAGATATCTGAAGTTGATCGTTTAATTTTTGCTCTCAATTTTGTGTTTAGTAAGAGGCTGATACTGTAAGACAAGGTCTTCTTGCTTTTTCTTTTTTAAAGTGCAGACGGTGATGTGTCAAGCCCGGGTGAAATGCATCGCAACGCAATATTTGACTCCATGGTCCTGACGGGGCTCCTTCGCTCTGAGAGTTTTCAGTGCAGGTTAAAAAAAACAACTGCTCAGTTTAATGGGCAAGGACAAGCTGGAGGAGGTGAGTGATACACTGAGACGCACAGTGAGAGATAATTAGAGACACAGATCAGGTGGAGACGGAAGGATGAATAAGACAGATGCTGACAAGCATGCCAAGCAGATACGCCAGAAAGGAGGGATGGGACAAATGCAGACTGACAGACAACAGAGGAACCCTGTCAGCTAGAGAGAAAAAAAAACAGCAGCCAGTCAGTTAACATCCACACACAGCTGACAAGATGCAGTCAAGACCAGATGGTAGTACTTAATTACTTCACTTTTTATACACAGTACACTATATACTGAAGTTGTCTAACAGTAGCTATTGCAAGATATCTTAGAGAATAAATTGTTATACTAAAATTATGATTTTTTTTTTTTATAGCAGGAAGGTAGATAGTTGGGGAAAACTGTTTTTTCATTGAAAAAAAATCTACAGCAACTTTAACTATTTATTAAATGCACATTTGTAGGTTCCAATATCTCAAATGGGAGCATTTGATTTTAGCATTAAAACAGTTCCAGATTCCTGGATTTGAACAAATAGAAAATCCCCTGATCATTCAATCCGTATTTCCAGCCAGCTATCCGGTCGGATGTCCGGTACCTGCGTAGCTCTTGTGATCTGGAAGATCTCCATGGTGCGCGTGACAATGTCCTGGACGGTCTCCTGTCCGATCCGGCAGAGGAACACCGGGGAGATCTCCCTCAGGGCTCCCTGGGGGGGCATCGGCTGCTGACCTGTGGCCGCGGCGGCATTGGGGGGCAGGTGGGGCTGTTGCTGCTGTGGGGGCATCCCTGCCATCCCCGCCATCCCCGCCTTCTGAGGCAACGAGGCCGCCATCCCAACGCACTATCTGGGCGAAAGTAATGATACAGAGAGAAGTACAACAAGGTCACGTGAGAGCATGTCGGTTTCAAAACAACAATTAGCATAAAATCCCGGCGCTCGAGCTTACTTATCTAGCTAGCTACTTACTAACCCGACATTTCACAACAAATGCAGACTGACAGACAGAGGAACCCTGTCAGCTAGAGAAATAAACAGCAGCCAGTCAGTTAACATCCACACACAGCTGACAAGATGCAGTCAAGACCAGATGGTATTAGTACTTAATTACTTCACTTTGTATACACAGTACACTATATACTGAAGTTGTCTAACAGTAACTATTGCAAGACCAGTCAACGAGTCTGTTCCTTGAACGCATTCCAGACACCAAAGAAAAACCGCGGTTTTGCTCACAGACAGAAGCTAACCTCAGCGGCTAAACAAGGCAGCGTTTATGTAAAGCTAGTTAGCCGCTAGCTAGGTAGCGGCTAACTAGCTGGTCGTACAGAACACCGCTTACCGAACACAACGTCCTTCCGGGTGAACGCCGTCCAAAAAATAGCTCCCCCTCGCTCTAGTAACTGCAACAAAAATAAAAATAACGCTTGCTTATTTAATAATTTGAATACGACATAATAATGAGACCGTCCCACTCATTTCTTTCAGAGAGCGCTTGCACGTTATTGTTTTTCATCACGTCACTTCCGGTCACAGGAGGACGCGTTTCCCGCCGCTAGATGGAGACAAAGTAGCTCTTGAGTAAACGTAAAAGGCGACCTTACTGCGAACAGTAGTCATCTCGAGCGCACTCACGTGTGTTCAGGTCCTTTACGTGACCAGAAGCAGCGCCACTGCGGGGTAAAAAATACTAAAAAATAAGTTGAAGTCCTCATTCAACATTTTAAGTTGAATTACACACCGAGGCATATCAGTATGGGTTGATTTATTATTGGATTGATGTCACTGATGCAACAATGTGTAAGCAGGTTTTCTTTTTCTCAATGTTATTGCTCCTTGAGGTGGAGCCAATTTGAACTACTTTACATTCAGCACTGTCGGGTCATGCAGTAATTCAATTCATCATAAATGCATCACTTTAATGATACACGTACGCATAATGTATTTCAAAAATAAACTCTGTTGCCTTTTAGATTGATGAAATACACTTTATTCTGTTTCCCATGACACAATGTAGAAATTACACAAACGAGCCACACTAATAGGCAACAACAGCAACAACAATAACAATAATAATGACAAGCTCTCTTGGGTTGAATGAAGGTCGTATAAGTAAGAAGTTGAAGCCCGGCCAGCCCAGTGAGATTAGCTAATGGAAAATCCTTTGTCTTCTTGTGCAGAACTGATTTCCTTATTTGTTAAATCAACCTGGCTAACTTTTCCATCACTTTACATAGGAACAAAGGTTGCACTCTTTGTGAGGCGCTCAAACTTTTGAGGAAGTACATTTTGTTTTTTCACATGCAACACGGCTTATAGTTTAAAAGGCCCTTTGTTAACCTTTGCGAAGGAAATGACCGTGCAGGTACAACTATCTGATGAAATGTTTTAAGTTTAGTTTTCAAATACAGGATTTCGAGAGAAAAGAAACTCTGTCAGTATTTGCATGTATTTTTAATTCCAGAATGGATCTAATTGAACCTTTCCCTGCTCTGCTCCGTGTCGCTGCAGTAAGTCGTCTGTACCCCATTTTGACTCTGAACTGTTGGGAAGTTTCTGCTCTGCCCCCCCCCGCCCCACCCTCTTCCTTCTGTTTGTGTAACTACTATTTCCATAATGGTTGTGTGTGTGTTCACTGCAGACCTTCAGCTCGAGCCTTAATGGTATCCTGAGGGAGATTTGGTTCACAGACAGGCATTGAAGGAAGCTACTGATGACAATAAACAGCAGGGATAGTCAAAGAGACAATCAGAAGCAGAACGTTCGTCAGGCACTGGGCACGGCTCCATCTTCACTTTACGGCTTTCTAAATGTTTCGTGCTTTTCATTTGACTCTTTATTTCTTTGTTTGGTTTTATTTTTTGTGTTTTTTTTTATTTTTATTGGCAGCCATGGGGATTTACAGAAGACAATAACAAATACTTTGCCTGGTTTGACAATTAAACATCCCAACAAACTTGAGTGCTTATAGGAAAGGAACAAAGAAAGAAACAAAAAACAAACCATCCAGGTTCAAATCAATTTCCATTAGATTAATCATCAAGACAACATCCCTATTATCTGAGGGAATCTTTCATTTCACTTTGATCATTTGGATCAGCAATGAAAATAATAATAATAATAATAATAATAATAATAATAAGTTAATTAGTACACAAATGAAATAAGGTCAAACACTTTCTGCTTGTGTTACTTGACCTTTCTCACCTATAAAGTAACCTAAAAAAAAATCTTAATAACATTTCCAGATGAAAACATGTTGGGTTCCTTCCCCATATGCCATATTTTGCTGCTACCAAACATACCTCTTCTTTATACAACACAAGATGACTGGGAGGAGCAGTAATATCCATGTTAAGTTAAATACACCCCCCCGTTGCTCATTTTTGCAGCAAACGCACTCCAAAGTTTTCCAATTTTTAATTCTCTCATCGTTGCGGCTGAACTCCACGAACCTACCGAGGCAATAAAAAGTTACTTCAAACAAAACAAAAGGACTCAATTACGTATTCGCTATCAGAGCAAGACAATGGCATTCAGGGAAGTCTTATTGAGCTAATCATACCAGCATATCATAGTGTCACAAATTAAATACGCAGCAGTACTGATTTACAAAGGGTCACCCGGGTTTATCTGAAAGAGGCATTAAAAGCCCGATACCAGGAAACATGCAGCACGGTGATAACACAGCTGATAAAGCAACACGAACAAGCTGTTCACCAACCAGTGTTGTTTCCCCCTTCTGTCCTTGAGGCTGCGTGATGCTGACGATCAGAGGACCGCGTGTTTTTAAGAAGCCACATGTGGATTTGTGGGTCACATGTGGCCTTTCCTTAGAAATAAATAAGTTTAACTTTAATGGGACGATATAAATTGGGTCTTTAAAAAAGTAAACCGCTGTAACTGTATCCAACGTTATGTCAAAATTCATATTTTTTTTTTCTGTAATGCTCATTTTGAGTGGCACACCAGAAGTGTATTTCATGCACAAGTGCAAGGCGGTCCCACCATTGCGTTGTTTTTCTAAAAAGTGATAAGGGGCCTCAAGTATTTATTCTTTTCTTTCCCACAAACTTGATATCAGAAAGCCAAATGTCACAGTGGCACATTCCGTTCGGCTTGCTCCAGTGATTCCAACAGATCGACAACAGGCAAGGTGAAATCAAACAGGCTTTAATCAGAATTATGTTCATTGGTGTTATTAGAGAAAACCCTGGAGAAACCTTTGATGGTGTCTGAGGTAACATGAATGCAACCACCTATCTGAGTTTGGTCCATCAAACGCCCACTTACATTCTTTGTCAAAAATAAGGATTATTATTGACGTTATTATTATTAAGTTGTTAGAACATGGAGACATAAATGATCCTTAACAGCATGTAGCTGCACCAATGAACCAAGTCCTGATAAGTGATATCGTTGAACTGGATTCATTTCTTTAGTCGTGGAATGGTGGGAAATCCCCTCTCACACGCCTCTCACACGCCTCTACGCTGTAAAATCTCACAATCAATGACGTACGGACTGTTGTGTTACTCAGTTTCAAGTCAGCTTAGCTTAAAGGATCTACGTCTCTCACGTTCAGAACTTGTAATTCTGAGTTCAGTCTGTCGGTTTGACTGAAAGTCCAGCTGACGTAACCCGTCAAACTGTTGGGATCATTGTCACCAAGCTTATTGTCAACGCTAGTCGCTAACTCTTGTCTCTCTGTGTTTGGTGCTGGGCAGGTAGCGTACACTAAAAGTGCTTCAGAGCAAAACAAGTAATAAAAAAAATTAAGTTACCTACTTTGGCTCAGAAAACACCCAAAACTCTATGAGAACATGTGAGTATGAACAGAAAAAACAAAAAGAAAAGTAAATTTTAAAATCAAATGTTTTAACAAAAAAATGTATTAAAGTTGGTCGCTTTGGAATTTTGAGTTTAATTTTTTCCATGTGGCACTGAATATATTTTAGTGTTATCCATACCGACTGAAAAATAAACGGCACAGCCAGTTAAGCTTAAGGATAAGACATTGTAATGTAGCATATCCTGTAGTATGGCACTTCTTTATTCTGTGGGACGGACCATGGTGTCAGAATCCCTGGCTGCATTTCATCAGCTTGCATGAATCTCCAGGGTTGCACTGGGAATTAATACTCGTGTGGCGAAACCAAAATGTAACCCGAGCTTTCGAAAATAGAAATTCACAAAGATGTAGTTTATGATTAATTTACAGTCTAAGACTTACACGCACAAGCCTTTTTCCTCGTGCCCTAATTCTAATTTAAATATCACTTTTCACTTCCGTTCTCCGTTTTCTCTTAACCCTCCTGTTATGTTCGTTTCTCATGTACAGCCATGATGTTCCCGGGTCAATATGACCCAGTGCATGTTTAATCATCTAAAAGTTGTCAGAAACCAAAAAAATCCTAATAAATATAGTTTGTACCTCATCACCAACCCCATTACTAACAATTCAATCAGTATTTAGTGGAATGGAGTTATTCACCCCTCCATAGATCATAGTTCAATGAGGATAACTCACTCGTTTTCATGAAAAATACATGTTCAAACTATTTTTTAGGTACATTGGAAAAACCTAGATATAAATTGCATTAGTCTACCATAACATGTATTTTTGTCTAATTTCTTTTAGTATTTTGAAACTTTCTTTTTTTCATGGGGTGAAGTAGATAAATAGAGATGAGACACCTCTACTGTTCAGGGTCATATTGACCCGCTCCCTCAAAATCAAGCCAAATGAGTCATAAGGATTTGTATTGAAAGTAAACTTTATTTATGTTTATTTATGTTTATTTATAGCGTAAAGAAACAGACCAAAGGCCAGCGTGCAGTCATTCTCTTGGTGCTGTAGGACCCCGTTACTTGGTCTAAATTGTCCACCCCCTTTTTTGTGGCACTGTAATCTAGAATCATGGTTTCTTGTCCTCTCTGGTGCTGATTTCAGCATTTCTATGGAGAGTGTTCATGAGCACAACATTCTTTCTTTCTTTATAGACCCCAGCAAGTATAAGGAGATCCACATATGCATGTAACTGCGTTTCATCCAGGTCCTTCCACTTCTCCCTCAGACGTCATTTCTAGAATTACTTTCTACATTGAGTTTGGAATGACCAGCTCAAAAGCTGACTTGATGTCTGTGACACGAGTCACTGCCATCCTGGTGGGGCCTGGCACCGTCTTTATATTACTTTTGGCAGACAGTCTTGGCTGATGTGTATTGGGTGAGGATGACCACTGTATTTCACAATTTTTCGACATGAATGTCTCGCTTGGAGGATCAGGTATATCACTTTCCTCATCTGATGGTTCATAATCAGTACCATTATAATCTGAATTGACCTCAAGATGGTCTTCATCTTTAGACACATCCTCCTCTATTTCACTGTCGTGATCAAGGAAGAGCTGCAGAGTCACCAGGGCTGTGGTCCTTTTGTTTCTGTTGCTCATGTTGTCCTACAGTAAGCTGCTGTGTTGCATGTATCTGCAGAGTGTAATGTTGGTCGGACTCCCAAACAACCCGTTTGTATGTTTCGCCCCTCCTCTGCTAAGTGTCGGCGGGGTTTTCCCACGGGAAAATATAAGGTTCCCGTCAAAATAGTATCTGTATTTCTCGCACAGGTGGGGTTTTGTGTGTGTGTGTGTGTGTCATGGTGGGAGGGAGTAAGAAATGGTCTAAACTTGACACTTCTGACCCCTTATAGCCTCCACTTTCATTGCCGGGTCAAATTGACCCGAATATCATCTCTGTAATATAAACCTGCAGGGGGGGTTGCATATACACGATATGAACCCTTTTTTATGTTCATTACACTAATTAAGGCAAGCAGAAGAAGTTTCATACAGAAAACGTAGTTAAAAATATTTTTTCTAGATTTTCAAACTTTGAAATGGGTCAATTTGAAATTTGAACCTGAACATAACAGGAGGGTTTTAGTACTGCAGGTCAAGTGGCAAATTATCCAGAGAATGTTTGTTTTTCTCTCTCTCTCTCTCTCTCTCTCTCTCGCTCTCTCTCTCTCTCTGACGACTAAGAGTTATCAGCATCGGTGTTATGGAGAGCTTGCAGGTATAAAAGGACAGACAGAAAGGTGGGGACAACCCCAAAGTACACTCTGTAGACCCGAGATGGAGAAAACAAGGATGCTCTTCCTCTCTGTCTGCCTGTCCTCCATGTTGCTAGGCTGCGTTACCGAGGTAAGGGACACTGTGGACATCTTGTTGCTGAAGATCTGAGGACGTGTGTCCACATTCAGGGGGGCCGTGATGGAGCTGTGGTGGCCGGGCCAAAAGCCCAGTCTCTCTGACCTGTGGGCCCTGAGCAGGACTCTGAGAACAGCAGCTCAGATGACTCCTGTTTTTTCTTGCTCAAGTTTGACCTCAGTCAAATTAGTCAGAGAGGGAAATGAAACATTTAAATGAATTTCAAAGTCTAGGCAAATTGAGCAAATGTTTTTTCTGCTTGGATTAAATAGGTTCTACTCAGACTGAAGGATCTTTCTTGCAAAGAGTAAAATGATAAATTAAAAAGACGAAAATGAAGATCCTTCTCGACCTTGGAAACGGTAAACAATAGTTGATTTTGTAATTTGCTCGTTCATAACTTTATCTGTAAAACGCATGTCGAACCGCAATCCTCATGAGGGTTAATCGATGGGTTTGAATGAACTTTTTGTACATTTCCCTCTGAAAACGGAAGAAACTCCTATTGTTTAATCCCAGCTGTTCCACATCTGCGTAATTATGACCAGGAAATGTATTCATAGCCCTTCTGCTGCTATTATTGTGTGAAATTCAATCATTCAGGCCGACCTTATTCACTTTTTTCGTTTTTGCTGGAGGGAGCTATTTGGTGTCTGAGAGTGTTTCCATATTGACTAAATTCAACCTATCAAGAACAATAAAGCGTACGGCTTTGGTCTACAGAGGAGATGAACTCACAGCAAAGAGATGGATGCTGTGTGCAGTCAGCGGACACTTATTTGAGTGCAGAGATGCTCTGCAGGCCTCTACCAGCCGCGGCAATATGCAAAGTTGAATATAGTCACACCTCATGAACTCACCTGAATCATTTGCATGATGCAGCCACAAACGATGTGTTGGCCCAACACAGTGACGCACCGGGCTGCAGCTTTACCTATGGCATCGACTGAGAGTACGGTCCAGACAGGAAATACTGCGCAGGGGGCAGAGAGAAGTTAGCCCAGTGATAAGTGCTACAGACAAGATCAGTATTCCATCTTCTTATTTCTGTTGGCGTAATATTATCTAGTATCTGTAAATCTTTAGTTTTTTATCATCTATAATTACATTTTTGTGAAAGGGCTAGTTTACCCAAGTTACATGTTTCTTTGCTTACTTCTAGGCATAGTGGTATCCAGCCATGCAGATAGTTCTGGTTTTATTTGCCCAAGTTGAACAGGTGTTTGGGATTTCTGCCGTCATCCCGATACGTTTTTCATTTGTGGACTCATGGCACGCAAAAAAATACATGACATTTCTTTAGCAGCAGCATGTGTTTTACTGGAATAGTTTCACATTTTGGGCAGAGTGAAATGTGAAGGTCAATATCAGTCTCATGTCTGCGTGTATGGAGTTCTTGAAGTCCTGTCTTCACAGGGAGGATGCCAGATTTGGTATCATTGTTTCAAGTTTAGGAGACCAAAATAAAAACCTGTCCGAGCTCCGTATCTGGCAACCTGCGCTATAGCCGAAGATGCTGCACGGAGGTGATCGGCCAGACAAAAAAAAAAACTGTTCAGAAATAGCTCCAACATGGAGCGCCCACTAAAGTCACACATTACTTCCCTGTTCATGCTAAACACTAAAGAGACCCTGTGTAGCCGTTGGTAGGCGTATTTCTGTCACCTTGGACAGAGCCGAGCCTCCAGTCTCTATGCTAAGCTAAGCTAAACACACCCCGCTTCCAACTCAGCCAGATCGCTGAGTCACTCTCAAAAATGGATAAATAATAACAGTTGTAGTGACTAAAATGTTGCGGCATTACTTTAACAATGACCCAGTTACGTAGGACAACTCATAGAGGTCAAAATGGAATGATCTCAAAACCTGAGGAACAAAAAAGCTAAATGTCTAGATGAGTGAGAAAATGTGTTTAGCATTTATATATTGTATTATAATGAACTGACCCTTTAATATATAGATGCTGTACCATAAAGTTTGACTGACTCTCACCACATCTCTTGTACAATGCTCGACAGGTGCTGCTTGTCCCAACACCTTGTCACTCCTGCACAAATGCAACAGTGAACGGAAGCGACACCTCGCCAACTGGTGCCGCCCAATCTGCAGCGCCGGCCACACCCTTGCCCGGTCACACCCCCCCTCGTGTGACCTCCAGCAACCTTCCGGCGACTTCCAACTCCTCCACAGCTACCAACACTACATCACGGCAGCCCATGCGGACCCCTGGAGCCGTGGCCGCGACCCCAGCTGGAAGTGTTGGGACCAGCTGCCCCACAGCTTCAGCTGCGACGTCTGCCTCTTTGCTCGCGCCCTGCACTCACCTGCTGGTGCCTGCGATCTCCGTTCTGATCCGCGGTGCATTGGGCTGATATTGCATCACGGATTCCCCCTTTCCTCAATGGAAATGTTGGATTTTCGACAAACAGCCTCGCATTCAATGGCTCCCCACTGTGACTGTCGCACCATTATTTAACGCCATGAAGTGCTTAGTCTGCACTAAGCTCTCTTCCGCTCTTGATCACGACTCTGTTCCAATACATGATGTATAATGCCATGCTTCAGATGTACGCTACATAACCACAGGATATGACATTTCTCTGGATGTTTTGGCAAATAAAATGCTAATTAAATTGCCATTTGTACTCTTAAATGTATTTTATTTTCAAACTGTGAGGGAAATAATGGGAATAAACCTTTTCCACTGCAGACATTTTGACATGTCATACTATGAAAAGCACAGCTGTATTTCATAGCATTAATGATTCAATTCAATTCAATTTATTTTGTATTAAATCACAAATTACTAATTTGCCTCAGAGGGCTTTACAAACTGTACACATACGACATCCTCTGTCCCGGGACCTCACATCAAATCAGGAAAAACTCCCCCCCAAAAATAACCTTTCAATAGGGAGAAAAATGGAAGAAACCTTCAGGAGAGCAACAGAGGAGGATCCTGTCCCAGGATGGACAGAAGTACAATAGATGTCATGTGTACAGAATGAACAGCATAACAGAGTTACAACACGTTCAATTCACATGACAGAAATGATTCACGTAATGAGAGCGGAGTAGAATAGTAATAATAATAGAAGCATCAATGGTATTGACCATACTAATTGCAATGCAACTCGAAATAATGATAATAGCAGTATGTGTCGGGCAGGACCACAGCAGGACGCAGGACCAGGATCCAGACGCAACCATGATCCATAGAAACCTGCGAGGCGAGAAGGCACAAAGACTGCGGGGATGGTGCAGAGTTAGTAATGTGCATTTATAGAACATGAATTCATACAGAAGAAAAATAGAGAAGAATGTGCGTCAGTAGGGTCATAGCAGGAACCATGAACCAGGAGGCAGGACCAGGGTCCAGATGCAACCACGATTCGTGGAAACCTGTGAGGTGAAAAAGCACAAAGACTCCGGGGGAAGAAGTAGAGTTAGTAATGTGCATTGATAGATCATGAATTCATACAGAAGGAGAGAGAGAAAAGGAGAGAGGAGCTCAGTGTATCCTAAGTTGTCCCCCAGCAGTCTAGGCCTATAGCAGCATATCAAGGGGCTGGACCAGGGCAAACCAGAACCAGCCCTAACTATAAGCGCTATCAAAGAGGAAAGTCTTAAGTCTACTCTTAAATGTGGTCACTGTGTCTGCCCCCCGGACTGAAAGTGGAAGCTGGTTCCATAGAAGAGGAGCTTGATAATTAAAGGCTCTGGCTCCCATCCTACTTTTTAAGACTCTAGGAACCACAAGCAGCCCCGCATTCAGTGAGCACAGCTCTCTAGTGGGGTAATATGGTACTATGAGCTCCTTAAGATATGATGGTGCCTCACCAATTAAGGCTTTGTAGGTGAGGAGAAGGATTTTAAATTTGATTCTGGATTTTACAGGGAGCCAGTGAAGAGAAGCTAATACAGGAGTAATATGATCTCTTTTCTTAGTTTTTGTTAGGACACGAGCTGCAGCATTCTGGATCAACTGGAGAGATATAAGAGACTTATTAGAGCAGCCTGATAATAAGGAATTGCAGTAATCTAGTCTAGAAGTAACAAATGCGTGAACTAATTTTTCTGCATCACTTTGAGACAAGATGTCTCTGATTTTTGAAATGTTACGTAGGTGAAAAAAGGCAGTCCTTGAGATTTGTTTCACGTGTGAGTTAAAGGACAAGTCCTGTTCAAAGACAACTCCGAGATTCTTTACGGTGGTGCTGGATGCCAGGGCAATGCCATCAAGAGAAACCACATCATTGTGGATTTCTGAGGTGTTCTGGGCCTAGTAGAATAACTTCAGTTTGATAGCTGCATTCCACAGGTGAGGTCCAGGTATGGCGCACGCTGGCTCATTGGAATAGCTCACAGTTATTACTTTCCCCTGTGCTTTTCTCACTATCCACCCCGTTTGCACTTCCACTGGTTTTGATTTGAAAATGAAACCCCATTGTATTCAAATCACATCACATTCAAATTCAGGCAGTCTGCTGTGAACCACCTTGTTTTGTGTTTCTCTCATGACTCTCATGCTCACAATGAGCGTGTGTTACGCTCCAGGTCAAGTGGTGTAAGTGCAAAAGCGGAAGAAATACACATTTTACAAAAATCTCAGCAAGGATGCACAAGTGGACGAGTGGGTCAGACTGTCACGATATTGGTTTTTATTTAGTTTGTTTCCTGTTTTATTTAGACTTCCCCTGCCTCTTGTGTCCCGTGTTCCTGTCACTTCCTGCCCTTGTAGGTTTTCCCACCTTTGTGATTGTCTGCACCGCCCCTGTTGGACTCCTCCGACGTCTAATCACGTGCACCTCCCAAGTATATTTAAACCCTGTCTCACACCCGTCTCTGTGTTGGTTCGTCTGCTGTTCTACCTGGTAAGTTCTCTGCTTTGAGCCCTGTCCCGCTTCATGCTTTGCTCCCTGCTATGTCCTCTACTGTATTCCCTGCTAATATCACTGGTCCACGTGTCTGAATTACCTGATCCTGTTTTGTGTTTTCCCCGTTTTGGTTTTACCTTGGCTTTTTAATTCCTTGCATTTGGACTCCCCTTTCGTTTTGGACTATTCTTTATTAAAAATCCCTGTTAAATATCCTTCTGCTCCTGTGTCTACCTGCATTTGTGTCCATCCCTTGTTGCCCTGTTTTTGCCCCCTCTCGTGACACAGAAAAAAAGGAAAAAAACTATTAATGGTTGTTTAAAAACAGGGATGCTTTCTCTAGTAATCTGTCTGTTTGTCCTCAGCAGGAAGTCGTCTCTCGATCAACATGAAGTCTCTTTTCCTGGGGCTGTTTCCACTGGCTCTGCTGGGATTCGACTGTGCACTGGTAAAAAATCCTCTTCACTCTCTGTCAAAGTAGATAGAGGGGGAGATGTACACTGAGTGTGTGTGTGGGGGAACTATAACTATAGAACAAACTTTTGATGCTATGCATTCTTTTGAGTAAAATTTAAATACTGCAAAACTCCAATAAACTCCCTCCAACAACATCAGATTTGTGTTGTATATCCTCCCCCATTTTCTTCCATTATAAATGCATTTTGTCATTTTAATCAATGCCAAAATTAGAAACTTCGATGAGTACTTTTTCCACATTATAATAGACAATATTATACTCCGTAGCATCAATGCCGTGTTATGGCATAAATCTGTTTTGTCCCTCTTTCCTTCACACATTACGCAGGGCATGAACCCACATAAAAATACCACCGAAATGTCTAACACAACCATGCCAGGCTATAACGGCACTACCAACGGCACCCACTCCATGGTGTCCGGCCAAACTGGGACTGGCCAAACTGGGACCGGCCAAACAGGGACCGGCCAAACAGGGACCGGCCAAACAGGGACCGGCCAAACAGGGACCGGCCAAACAGGGACCGGCTCGACTGCCGGACCCACAGGGATGGGCGCGAGTGGGTTGACTTCAAACAGCGGTCAGAGCCACATCTTCACCTCTGTCGGTCTGCTGTTGGAATCATCTGTTCTTCTTGCACTTTGGCAATAAGCTCCCTCTTGAGGCCCAGAGCTGGAGTGAGTCATAAACTAGAGTACTGTTGGAACACACTGTAACTCAGAGTTCCTTCTTAGACGATCTGTGATTGAGGAAATGCACCATACAATGTAGCAGTTGTGTTGATCTTTTTAGAGAAATCATTTTGTGTGCGTGTGTACTAGTATAATTATTTGTACATTAGTGTGAGTATTTGCCTTTTCCTGGTATGTCCAAAACAAGAAACTGAATTGAATAAACGGAGTGAAAGAATAATATTACATGTCTTCTGGTCCATATTGTATACATATATTATTATTATTATTATTATATGATGGCTTCACACAGTTGCTGCAGATTTGTCGGCTGCACATCCACGATGCAAATCTCCCCTTCCACAGCATCACAGGGTGGCTCTAGTGAATTGCAATCAGGCGACTGTGGAGGCCATTTGAGTGCAGTGAACGAAAAGAAAGCAGTCTGAAATGATTTGAGTTTAGCAAACATGGCGCTCATGACACTGCTGCCTTTTTGAACTCCTCGAACCAGTCTGGCCATTCTCCTCTGACCAGAGCACGTCCGCTCACTGGATGTTTTCTCTTTCTGTCAACACAAGACGGTTGATGCTTGAAAATACCACGAGAGCAGCAGTTTCTGAAATATTCAAATCTGTCTGGCACGTTCAAAGTCACTTAATTAACCTGTTTTACCCTAGCCTATTTTTGAGGTTTCCGCACGAAAAAAGCATGCCCATACTAAAGTGAGTACCATTCTGCAACCACAAGGTGTATTTGAATAATTCTGGTGTTGCTATAATGGTAATAACTGTGAGATTTTTTTAAATAATGTGTAAATATCAATATATATGTCACTGGTTAAAAGTAAATGAAGATGGAACATAGAAAAATTAAAATATTTCAGGTTTGCCTATAAAAAAAAGCACTTTCAGGATGATCATCACTTTAGAATAATGCAGTTGCAGGTTTAAAACCATTTCATATCATAGTACAATATTGAAACACTCTCTCTGCACAGTGTGACTTTGAATAAAGTGAAGCAGAAAACAACAAAAGAGTTTTTAGTACAGACAGGTCAGAAAAATCCTCTGAAAATTTGGATTTATTGAATAATTTATTTCTTCATTAGTTTTTACCAAAACTATTTGTTTTACTTATTTTTTCACTAATTATGTTTAATACATCCATATACAGCATTAACATACACAATGCCAAACTAAAAGAATGTTTTTTGCTCTGAAATCTCTATAAAATGCATATTTTTGTTCTCAAAATCAGAGTTCTGGAGAGTAAAAAGGCTGCTATTTTTTTCTGTGAATGGTTTTCAGAGCAGAGTGGGACATCGTCTTATTCTGAATAGAGAAGAGCAAACAGGATATCCGGCCAACGTGTGATAGACAGCACTGTTTGGCCAATAAGAGTCAGTCAGGCATGCAGATGCTAATGTGATTGGGCAATAAGGTGGGTGCTTAGCATTCCCCCATATGTAAATTGTCAGTCACAAAGACCCCGGAAAGACCTTTTTCATTGTAACACGACTGAGATCATAACAGGAAACAACAGTACGGTCAGTGAGTGTACACTTTTTCATATTTTTCTGGTTTCATATTTGTCTGAGGCTGGTGCTAGTTGGCTCAGTGATCGCTGAGGCTGTGGTCTACAGGGGATTGACCGGTATGTGCGGAATCACTGTCTTCTTGCCGTTCTTTAGCGTGGCCGCAAGCCTATGTAGCATGAAGCTAACTCGAGCAAGGGAGACATATGCCGAGCAAGTCCAGTGGCTGGCGAGATATGAATATGAATATTTGGTTATGCTTTTCGTTGATCTTGATTAGTTGTGTTTGGAGCACGTACAAATGGCTTACATGAGCTTGTAGCCCGGACTTTTTCTGTTATTCTGATAGGCAACATCATTATTTTCATTTTATTATTTATTTTTTCTCCCAGGGGTTCCCCTAAATTTCTTAACCAGCGTACTCCTCAGCCCCCTTTGAAGGGGGCTCTAGGGTAGAAGAGGTGTTAAACCACCTTTTGTTTCCCATTCTGGTGTTTGGTTTGAACTTCAGCAAATTGTCTTGACCGTATCTATATGCCTAAAACTATTGAGTTTCTGCCACGCGATTGGCTGATTGCATATTTGCATTCGTTTTTTTGTCTTTTCCATGACATTTTTTAAACCCAAATATGACGTGCTTGATCTGTCCACTCTAACAGGTTTCTGTTGCCATGGCATTGTCAAAATTATATCGGCAGTAACGGGGCAGACAGAATTTATTCAAGAGGGAGGCTCCACACAAGCTTCTGTTGTGAGGAAGGTTTGATACTGAGCCAATGCCCAAACATTAGACTACAGATGATCCTTAACATCACAACTCGTCTCATATTTGCTTGAATTTATTTGACATCTTCCAGGAAATGATTTAAATACCATTACCACACATTTTATGGGGAGATGGCCTATTAAGTCCATGACATAAGGACAGAATAAACACACGTGAATGTGAGTCGGAAGGTGCAGTGACAAAGATGGCAACACTATATCACAAAAGTGTCATTCATGCTTCTGTGCCACTACTCCTAGTAGATGCTCCAGTTTAAAAATAAATAAATAAAAAAAATTAAAGGAAATGAAATAAATGCTAGCATAAAATGCTAATTTAAGTCTCTCAGTGGCAGAGTTTGAAGATTGTCTCTGAGGGAAATTTGACTAGTATAGAAGCCTTTCAGACACATTGGTTTAGAGTTAAAAATTAAACCAGATGTCAATATCACAGTGAGGAAGTGAGCCAAATATTTTCCATCATTGTGAAAAAGTAAGAAGATCAGCAGTCACTGAGGGGTTAGTGGGAAGGGCTTGTTACTATATTACAATAATTCATACTTCCTTATAACAGACCAGTGTCATAAAAACTGTGAAAAGTGTTTGCGTGATGTGACTTAGCGTTAGTTAATGTTTTAACTTCGGAAAACAAAGTGTCATGATAGTGTTTGGCACTTATTAATTCGTGCAAAGTACAAATATAGTTACGTTGAAGCATGAATCTCAGACACACCTCCCCAGTCAACTTCCTTGACTAGGTCATACTGTATGTCATAAATCCACCCCTACCCACGAGGTATGTTTGAATAAAAGCAAGAACAACAAGTTTCATCTCAGATACCCAGGAGAAAGTAGGAGCAGACCAGGTACCAGTGGGAGAACTGCCTCTTGTGCTCCAGGATATTTTCACTAACATTTCTGGTGCAACTCTGCCTCCTCTCAACTCTCCATCATGAAGATATTGGCTCTGGGATTTTGCCTACAGGCTCTGTTGGCAATAGAAAAGGTAATTTTTTCAAAATGTTCTTCAAGAAAGAATGCAAAAACACTTTACTATCCATGTAGAGATTCTGTTTCCACTTTGCACATAACAAGATTCAACTGGTGAATAATATTTGCAATAAAAGCTTTGGCAAAGTCAGTGTGGCTGTGAGCCTGCATATTTGTCCCATTGTCCTGAAAAGTTTCGATATGTTTTCCATGTTGTTCAGTTTTTTTTCTGTTTTTTTTGTTGTTGTTCATGTTTATTATGCCGCTGTAAGTCATAGACACCTGTATTTTACTTTTGTGCAAATAGTTTGATCGAGAGGATTTTCTGAGACAAAACAGAGAATCGTGTAGCCTGACTTTTTAAAACTGTTCTTATTTGTGAAACGAAACTTATTTGAGTGCTGATGGAACACATTACAGGTTAGCAAAAAAGCAGAGATTAATCTCCATTTGCAACATGACAAGAGAGCCAGTGAATTCACTTGAATTGCAAAATATGACAACATTATAAAAATGAAGAAGTCTCCAACACATTGACTTGGCTAAATCATGTTTATAGATGGATGGATTGCAACTATGCAAAGTATTGTTGGTATTTACTATAGCTTTTATTTGTAACGCTGACCTAAGTTATTTTTCAACTCTATTCTCAATTAGGCTCAACTTGGAACATCGACCACAGCTCCAAATGTTTTAAACATCACCTCTCCAACTATCAATCTAACCACCACTGGAACCCCCCCTTTGCCCTCAACTACAACCACCTCTTCAACTACGTCTCCAACTATCGCCCCAACCACCACCGCAAGTGAAACGACCACCACAAAGCCCACGACTGCGAGCCCTTCCACGACTACGTCTCCAACTATCGCCCCAACCACCACCGCAAGTGAAACGACCACCACAAAGCCCACGACTGCGAGCCCTTCCACGACTACGTCTCCAACTATTGCCCCAACCACCACCGCAAGTGAAACGACCACCACAAAGCCCACGACTGCGAGCCCTTCCACGACTACGTCTCCAACTATCGCCCCAACCACCACCGCAAGTGAAACGACCACCACAAAGCCCACGACTGCGAGCCCTTCCACGACTACGTCTCCAACTATCGCCCCAACCACCACCGCAAGTGAAACGACCACCACAAAGCCCACGACTGCGAGCCCTTCCACGACTACGTCTCCAACTATCGCCCCAACCACCACCGCAAGTGAAACGACCACCACAAAGCCCACGACTGCGAGCCCTTCTACAACTACGTCTACAATTATCGCCCCAACCACCACTGCAAGTGAAACGACCACCACAAAGCCCACGACTACAACCGCCGCCCCAACGATAACTACAAGTGCTGCTACGATTAACACTTCCACCGAGAATACAAGCTCCTCTCCAACGACCTCAACAACATCAATGAAAACGTCAACCACCCAAACCACCACAACACACAATGGAGGCGCAGGAGTCAAAGCTTCTCTGCTGTTTTCTGCTGTGCCGTTGCTGCTCTACACGCTCTGCCGCTGAGTTGCAAAACTCGCCTAAAAGAACAAAAAACTCCTCAATGTGTCAATATTTCTGCGTTTAAATGAAGTTCAAGTTGGACTGAACACATCCAAAGAAAATATTGAGAGATTTAATACAATCTATGTACAATGCAGCATGTATACAATTTCCAGATTGTTCCTAAATAAGTTACTGTGTATATTAATGAGCTTCACTCATTAATCGAGAAAGGGATGTGATGACTGAGGCTCCTGATATACTGTATGTGTGTCGGAGCTCATTTAGAGCTAGTTAGTTAAGACAAAACCGTGATTGTTATACTGTCTATGTGCAAATGTAATACTATATTAACATTAAATCTAAAATTATAACATTAATAAAAAAAGACAAACAATATTGTGAAAATGGGTACCATTGCTCTTTGTTTTCAAGTACCATTTGGAAAAGAATACTGTATGTAGACACAATATCTTGATGAATAGGAACTGTGCGGCAGAAAGTAATAAAACAATGAACCACATAATGTATATTTACATTTTGTTGCATGTATTTGTATAGTTAATTAAAACAAACATGAGCAACGCATATAATTAAATGAGATTCCACAAAATATGAAAAGTAGCAATAGAACATAACGTTACTTTCTCTATTACAACAGACTTGATTCAAAGGGGAAAACAGATCTATATAGAAAATATACAAAATACAAAATGTGTATAGCTTTTGTTTAATCTTCAGATCGACAGATGGCCAGCAGAGCCTGAAGATGATCTCCTTTGTATTGTTTCTGTTGGAAAGAAATTAAGTTCACATGTAAAACATGAGAAATATTTTATTTGGAGAAAAAAAAAAACAGTACACAAGCACTTATATATTTGAAGGTGTATTTCGCACAGTGTTATGTGTGGGACCCACCTGTAGAGCAGTGTAGAGAGAAGTGCCTGTTAGTTTGAGGTAGGCAGCTCGGATACACAGCAGATCTTCCTCCGCGTGAGAAACCATAATCCCCTGCACTATTGGGGTCTGAAAGAGTGAAATGTTTTCTGTGTAAACTTCTTTCGAAAAATCTCAGACACTTGATGATTTCCTATGCTTAGAATGTCAATTACATTACAAACAGGTTATGCATTCACTTGAGAAAGAAAAATGTGTCCTGTTTTTCTGAATTAACAGGATAATCATCTCAAAATGTGGAGAAAGTTTTACGTGAAAGAAAAAAATTCTACTTGGTTTTTCTGAATTAACGAGATAGAGAAGTTTTAATTTACTTGAGAGGTCAATTTCATGGAATCCAACGTCCCATCTGTTTAGTTTGATTCAGTTTA
Source organism: Ophiodon elongatus (assembly GCA_016806645.1). Taxonomy (NCBI): domain Eukaryota; kingdom Metazoa; phylum Chordata; class Actinopteri; order Perciformes; family Hexagrammidae; genus Ophiodon; species Ophiodon elongatus. Next base: position 103,392 of record JACSYO010000613.1, on the reverse strand, counting down.
ATTTTGGTTCGTGTCTGAGACATTGCTACATACTCGTGTCTTTAAGTAGTATAGATGGCATTGTTATTATTTTGTCAACTTCGTGCAGGCACCTCAGGCCTTTGCAGGTGTGTAGACATAAAGCACAATCTGATCTGCTGGATATTGCGGCGCTTCTCCAGGATCAGTTGAACCGATATGGCATGCCTCACGGGCATAACATGATGCATCTGAAATGCATTCTGGTTGGCTCGTGGTTATTCAAGAGACAGTTGCACATTCATTGGGATACGAGTGCTGGATTAAACTAAAACAGGCAGGACATGTTTGCTTGTCTTGGGATTCTGAAGTATCTCGTTAATTCAGAAAAAAGCTGATTTTTTTTCTTCTTCGTGAAAACCTTTTTCATAACTTTAAAATTATAATCTCATTAATTCAGAAACACATGAATTATGCATTATGCCTTCATGGTTTAATCACTTGTCTTTGTGTATCCGTACACAAGACATTTTCTTTTCTCTGGTCTAGGCAGATGCAAGAGGCACATTTATCTACACAGCTCAGTTACAGGAAGGGATTTTCATACATTCCAATTCAAAGGGATTAAAAGGGATTGGAAACAAACTATGCAGTTACAGAGACAACAATACAAATCTTGTTCATTTATTTTTATTTTTATTTGTTATGACTGTATAGTGGAAAAAGAACATCATATACCAGTTCCATAATAATTACTTGATTAAATCATTAAGTGGTGTGTGAATGAGACATATTAAAGTGAAGAGTCTTTGTACGGATAAATGCAACGATCAATCACTTCATCCATTCATCAATCAGCCACAGGGACAGATGATTTTGTCAGCATCTTACCTTCGTGTTAACTAGTCTTTTGGCGAGGTAGGCGTTGGGGTTTTGGATGCACTGAACTGTCGTGGCGCAGATATCAAGAAATATTAGCATCTGATCAACACGGACAGCCCATACTTATAAACACGCACAGTATCTCAAACAATATTTACCTAAAACTTTCAAACCCAGTTGGATGTCTCCTGTAAACCTTTTCTCCAGAGCCTGATCCACCACATGTCCTCTCTGCAGCTCCAGTCCCTCCAGCACTGTCAACGAGGGCAACCAACGTATTCATGTTTCAAACAGTCAAGACTTTCTAACACACGGAAACACGTGTGCAATTTATTTACAGCCTCACCTTTGTTGAGATGGTCTGAGTCTCTAGAGGTCAGTATGTCAATCCACGGTCCAGTTTCAGCTTTTTTCCCATTCAGCGTAGCAGAGAGAGACTGGATGAAAACAATAAAACACAAATCAAAAAGAGGTGAAGTCTCAGACTTGTCTTGCGTACAACCAGGAGGAAATAACTTCTTCTCTGGTACTGTAGTTTTGGTGGTATGCCTGTTTTTCATAACGTGCCGTCCTGGCAGATTAATTTAAGATGACAGATTGATGAATGTTGCTTGTATCTTAACTACCATAATAGTGCAGTGTTGAAAATGTTGCATCACGTCTACTTTATCATACTCAAATATAATACTAAAAGCTGAACAGTATCATGGAAAATATTACCTCAATATCTCTTTGAACTCCACTAGAAACTTCTTCTTTCTGTTGGAGGGAGAAAACACCTTTAATTGCTATGTCAAGGACATCCCACATAAAGCATAAAAAAAAAATCTAAATCAATATTTTCTCATGTTTTAGAAGAATCTGTGACAGAAATCCTGTTTTTGCCATTTACTCTCCACTGCTGTTTCATATCCAAGATAAATTGCTTAAATAATATGAAATGTGGGGGATTAGTGCCCATATTTGTGCCCGACAGTATTAAGGCCACTAGCTTTAATGATGAGGTTGAAGGTGACGATAAAGCAAATAAATATTGAAATTACATTCAACAAAGCCAAAACAAGCTTAGTAAAGTCTCCGCTGGTTTCTCCTTTCAGTTCGTTCTCCAGGTCCTTCTCGAACACTGAAACAAGGGATTATGTGGATTAGTGGGTTTTAAATGTTCAACAACAAATCAACCAAAAAAAAATAATATAAATGTGAGAAAGACTAGAAAGGTTCTGTGACTTACGTTGTTTGTACGTGGCGCTGATTTGTCGAAGCTTCTCCCCGGATTGTGTACACAGGATCTCCAGCAGTGTACCTTCATCTGTGCCTAAACCCTGCACACATATGTATATGCATATGTATATCATGGGATAGACAGACAGGCAAGGCAAAAGCCCCCCAAAATATGTATACAAAGACCCACTCACCACCATGGCCTGTCGTAGGCGATAGGCCTCGTACTGGAGAGGAGTCATCAGCAGCTCCAGCAGTAGAGTCTCCACCTCTCCAGACACAGCTTTCTTCACACCAGCTCCCAGGTCCTGCCACAAAGTCAGAGGAAACAATAAACTCTCCGCTGACTCTCGATGTACCAGTTCAAACAACAATTGTAAGTTACTGTCGGTAAAAAATTACTGCATTTAAAATCTTTTTTTAAAGACTTACATGACTATTAGTACCAAAATAAAGTACTAAAAGTTAAAGTAATTATGCACTAACGTGTACACATGGTAGAGGCGGGGCTATTTATTTACCGGGTAGCTTAATCCATGATAATACATCATAATGTATTTGTTGATTTATATTTTAATATTAATCTGCAAAGTAGCCAATAAATAATGTTATAATGTCAAATAAATGTAGTGGTAGTAAAAAGTACATATAAAGAAAGCACCTCAAAATTGTACTTGAGTACAGTACTATTAATAAATTAGTAAATGTAGCCCACTTAGTTACATTCCACCATTGGACGCCTCGCTGTATTTTAACCCGTTTCAGTCTGTTTATTCTTGTCCTTTAGTAGTCTCACTGAGCCATAAAAACATTAAAAAACATATGTAGTTACTGACATTTGTTGTATCATAGAACAAAATGTTCAAATCTCTTAAGCTTCTGTTAACCACAGACCTTATTTCAGGCATGTCACTGAGATGACGAGGGAACCGGAAGCGAAAAGACGCCAACTGATTTCCAAGTTTTAGGACTCATTGCGTCACCGCTCCATTGACTCGAGAGAGAGAGTGTGCCTCATGACGCCGTCAATTTAATTTAAACAATATTATTTCTGTTTGTTTGTTTGGACTTCCCAAAGATAAGCTGTCACGTAGTGCCAGTTGCCATCACCTCATTGTGTAAATAGTTGGCTTAAAATGTTCCCTCACAGTTTATGTACAACACTAGAGCATCATATTCATGCTCTGTGATATTACTTTAGTGTATACTGCTCCCTCTCTACACAAAGGTGTGTCCTAAGCCTTTTAAAAACTAGTCTAAATTATGTTTGAACAGCAAACACTTTGGAGGTAACAGATGAACAAACACATTTGCAACATGCAATATCGCCATTGCAACTCAACACTCGGTTGCATTGCACAACCTGGATTCTTGTGAGGAATGTTTTACGTCGGGGTTTGCCGCTGCGCCTTTGAACTTTGAAACCGCTACTCTGAATGTCAAGTTTTGGTTTCTTCATGCTTTGAACAGAAGCATTTTCATCTCGTCAGATTCAGTGAGAACTGTGCCGTCCGTCCTGACCTTTTGCGTCATTTCCTCGAAGGTCTCGGCGATCGCTTGCCTCTGAGCGTTGGTCCGATTGGTCAGGATCCTCACCAGAGTCATCGCATCTGAGCCGGGTACACAATGTTATGACGCCATATTAAACCGATGGGGAGAGGGGTGGAACAGCAGCATCGTGTACGGCCTCGCGCCACATTGATGGTCGACACAACAACGCTTTCTAAAAAACTGTTCTATCAGCAGAAGTACCTTTCGCCTCCAGCGCGGCCTGGATCTCCACGGCGTCCCGGTCAGGGTGGAAATTGGGGAAGGGTCGCACCGTTCCAAGGGTTCCCCAGCACATGTTCTACACAATGAATGGGGGGAGCAAGAGAGAGGGAAACAAACAATTTAGACCAATCAAAAAAGAAGAAGGGTAAGATTCTAATGGAATGTGAAACACGAGAAGATTTGCGCAGACATTCCATGGAGGTGTTGGCAGAAAGTGAGCAAAGCAAAGATAAAAGTCAGTTTTCATCATGTTGGAATTCAAAAAGTGTCAAATATTCTGTACTCAAGGAGTAAGTGTGTGTGTGTGCGTGTGTGGGGGGGGGGGTAGTAGCTTGGAGAAGTAGTTAGACAACTTAAGTCTTTAAGTCTTAAACGTCACATCCCACCACGTCTGAAGGCTTCACGAACATAGTGACTTTTGTTGATAACTATAGAAAGCGTGCAGGTAATCAGAGAACACGAGATCATTATTATCTGAGAATGTGGTGTGTCTTGGGAAACTGAGTCACGATGCAACAGCAGAAGGGAAGACGGGGCAGCAAACAGTTTACTTACATGAGATAGGAAGTACTCAGGGTCCATGGCTTTGTTCAAAACTGCAAGAGATTAATGTTCCACACATTCAGAAATGGAGAGTGAATAAGTAACACACACACACACACACACACACACATAAAATCACACCATTTGATAATGTCAATAGTATAAGGAAAGCTGAAGTGAACTTTATCTCAATTTCAATTTTTGTTCAATCACTTGATGGCAGTTTATTCATGACTCATATTTATCTCAACAAAACAATTATATAGACTTTAAATGTTATCTGTGAGGGACTAAGACTCCCAACATGCCAACAAACACATGATAAAATAACAAATAAGAAAATTTTCTCACAGTACCTTTAAAGAATGCTTATTTGTCCTACCTGTAACAGAACGCTGTGGCAGCTGCAGGAAGGTGTGGAGCGTTTTTTTTTTTTTTTACAACCTCTTCTAATCAGCCGTGTATCTCAGTCCCACCCTCACTGTGTCACACCTACTGCGGATCACCCACCTGAACTGTCGATCAGACAGCTGACCAATCGGTGCTGAGCACCCTCACAGCTCTGCCAGCCCCATTGGTCCGTGGCACTACTGCGACAGCCCACTTGTAAAAATGCTGACATTCCTGGCAGAGGAGGAATCCAGACATGCAGGTTTGTTTACAGGCGGCCTAAGTTGTGAAATGACCGTGCACTTGTCGAGCCTGAGGCTGGTCTGGATGAAAAACATGTGAGGAATCGTTGTAGTAAACTATACTTTACTGAGGAATAGTTTATTGTTAAAGTTTTCAACCATAAAGCTTTGTCATTTTTACAGCTTTCCTCCAAGATGGAGCAGATATGTCACAAACAAGCCCACCAGGCAACGTGCCATGTATACGTCAGCGAGGGGCCAGCTCTGGTTTCAGAGGGAAAGACATCTCCCTAAGAGCGGTGTGGTCCTGTACAACCCGATTGTCTTTTAGGCTCCGAAACCTGAAAAGGCTGAATTGTGTCTCAAGGTATAACAAAAGGGCTTTTTAGCACCTGCATTCGTGGCTGCAAGTGATAAAGATCTGATACTCCCAAAAACGCTTAACTGCCCTTTTCATTCCCCTCAAGAGAAAGGACAGAGGGCCGAGAGAGAGAATAAGAGACAAAGAAAGACACACTGCAATCACTTTCAAACCCAGCAGGCACAGATTGCAGGTCATACTAATGATTGTGCTTTACTGGAATTTGGAAAACTGGAAAACAGCATGATACAAACCAATGAACAAGTGCATCCGATCCTCTGTGCTGCTCCCATACTCGTATACCTGCTGTTCACCCGCAGAGCACAAAGAAACATGAGGCCTGTGTGGTTATTACAAACAAAGCTCCGTTTGTTGATCTAAGATTTGCTGTGCTCAACGTCCATTTCAACGAAAAACGGCAAAAGAAAAAGAAATGGAACTAGAAAAGGCAAAGTTTTCTGAAGAAAAGGCAAATGAAGCGTGCGAGTGTCAGTGCGGTCATTTAAAAAGTAAGAGATGAAAGCAGCTGATGTGTCCTTTGAAGAAAAAGAGAGGAAAGTAGCTGGAATGTAATTTAAAGTATCAGTTATTGAAATAGTAGAATTACTAAAAATTTTATTTTGTTCCTTATTCAGCTATTAGTATTTTTCCACTTTTGGTCATTCATTAACGGTTGTAATTATTTGAAATTCTGGCATATCTCAATGTGACATACACTTATGAATAAAAGTGAGCATGAATACCGGGCCATTAGCGGGTTGTTTTCCATTATGTGCACTGTGTCCTTCTTCCCTTTGGCTTGGTGCATTTCAGAAAGCCATTAACCATAGAAACACAAACCAATGCACCCTGACACTCACTCTGCTTCACACAGCCGGGGGAACTGAAGAGATTAAAGCATGAATGGATGATTGCATGGGATGGGAGGTATAATGGAAGTACATGAACCAACAAAATGGTCCATTAAAGTGGAATAAAAGCCCGGACGACACCATCCAAGTAGCCAACGCCTTCTATCTATTTGATATTAATCAGCACTGAGAGGAAACATGTGATCAAACATCGATCTGACCCCTTCGATGATCATGTTGTTGCATTTTCTTTTTAAACCTGCCGAGCATAAGGAAATATGACACCTGAGTATTTATTTCAAACTTAGCTGATCTAGCAGGTTGTTTTGCCTCATGGTATAATTTTAGGATTAAATGTTCTCAGCTAAACATATCAGTGATGATTCTTTGGAAATCAACGAGGCGGCTTTGTTGTTTTTAACAATGTTTATGTTTTTATTCAATATTTCAAAACCACTCCCTCTTACACAACATCTGACATCACACATCTTTAGTATCAAAAATTAACACGCGCTGATTCGGACAAACAACTTTATATCAAACAAGAAAACGGGGCGAGCGCGCACGCACGCACACACGCACGCACGCACGCACACGCACACACACACACACACACACACACACACACACACACACACACACACACACACACACACACACACACTTAAGACATTTCCCACAAAACAAACATTGATACACACAGTACATATATAAAAATAACTTTAAAAAAGCACATCATACATTTCTTGCACACTATATGCATTTGTTTGGCTTCCTTTGTCCACTATCTGTAGAAAAGCACTGGTAAGCCACATGCTGTTCACTCAAGGAAAAGCAGTACTTGGTTTGCTCCATTGTAAAGAATATAAAAGTATCCACAACAGGTGTCGTTGCAGTCGGGGAATTTGCATGAGCCTGGCATCATATTCTACTTTGAATACTCAAATTGTTGACAAATTATACCATCTGAGATAAGTCAAAGTACTGTACCCGAAATCAACTGTGAGCCCAATGAATGCTTCTTGTTTCAGGGTCTATATAGTTCAATAGGTTCTTTCAAAATATATTCATTCTTTCTTTCTAACTAAACCCAGCCGCTGCAGCAGGTTAAAGGCACTGACAGTGTTCTGTTTTGGTGTCCTTGCATACAGAAAAAAAAAAATCCTTATGACTGGGACAAAATGCAAACAATTTCATGAGAATACAACACAAAACTCCACAAAAACCACTGAACTGTCTGGTGCAGCTTTTAAAAAATAAAATAAAAATACAATGGCTCCCAGAATATGTATGAGAAACTGTGGGAGTTGTAGAGAGAAGCGCTGTTGATGGACAGCTGAGCGAAGCTTAGTGAAGAGATAAAAACATGAGGTTTTCTTATAGCAGCTCTATCTCCCACTGTTGGCTCGGCCTCTCCTCGTTCTCTGGCATAATCACCACGTGGTCCTTGTCGTAAGTTTTGCCACCTGAGGAAAAGGGAAAAATAATCATGTTAAGTTCAAGTTAATATGTTATTAAATAATGATCAAGGCTTTATAGTGGCACACAGTGGTGGAATGTGACTGAGCACATTTAAATCAACAGCAGCAATACTACCCGGCAGTAAATACAGTTGTTAAAGGTTTTTTTTGGACTTTGGCGATCCCTGTTTCCGCGCAACAGATTCCCCTTTTGAAAACCTCTCATTTTACCGAAAGCCTGCCCAGCACAGTCGTCCAATTTAAATGCTCTATTTATCCATCGATAACAAATGTAAAACAAAACACACACAAATTTAAGGCTTTCAAATTCCCAAACCTTATTTTAGAAGAGGGAACTTGCATTACTCTTAAAACTTTGCATTCATTTTTAACATATTAAGGGAAGCATATCGTTTTATAAATGCAAAAATCAGCTAGTGCCCGTGTGTTTTTTCTTATTCTTTCCTTCATACCTTTGACGTCCAGGACGCAGCCAGGGAAAGTGAGGCTGGTGATGAGGCCTCTCATCTGGGCCGTCCAGGTCTGGACAGGCTGCCGGGTCTCTGCCCACAAAACCACCTTGGCTGCCGGCTCTATGTTGCCCATCACCTGAAGGCTCATGGTTGGAGACAACTAACACACACACACACACACACACACACACACGCACACGCACACGCACACGCACACGCACACGCACACGCACACGCACACACGTCAGATGACAGGTTCAGGTTGGCAAGATGCTGCCAACATTAATAACATTTCATTCATGCCTCATTACCTTGCTCTTGATGAAGCCGTCCTGATAGAACCAGATGTCGCTCATGGACTCCACCTCTGGCGTCACCACCACTCGTCCCGATTTCATCTCCTCCACGCCGCCCTGGACGGACAGGAAGTGACCTCTCTCTTTGTTCTTGATGCGTAGAAAGCGGCGCTTCTGCGGGAGGCAAAACATCACAAAATATACTCGTCACAGAGTCGAAGATCAGTGGAGCTTTGGCTGCCTTGACACCACACAACTAAATCACATAATTAAATACCCAATAAATGACAAAAAAATAATTGGTTTACATTTGACAAGTTTATAGGATTTCCATCCCTTTAAAGAGGGGTATTTTGGGAAACAAGCTTTGTCTAGCAATGGTGTCAATCTTGCTGTTCGAGATATTAATTAGGTGCTGTAAAAGCATGAAACCGATGCTCCTTCACACACTTTGATGTGGAGAAATAACACTCTTTTGAAACTGCCTACAAGCCTCCCAAAGCTGGTGCTCGCTTCAATGCCACCCTTTGAACAAATTACTACGACTCAATATGGCCTTCGTGATTGGTTAACCAGCCACCAGTTACTTCAAGGGAACGTTCTGAACAGCAGATGAGGCTTACCTATTGGTTCATTATTAATCGTAGAGGAAATCCTACCATTTAAATAAATGATCTTTAACTTTCATTGATGTTTAAGCTTGCTATCAGGTCAACTAACTACAGGCAATACACACTGTGTTTCACCTTGTGTCAGGTGATCAATTTTCACTCGGATGTTTTCGTGACTGCATCTTGCACAATTGTGACAGTATCGCGGTGAAAACAAATCTGTCCACATACCGACATATCAACACCTGTGGCAGTTCCTGCTGCAGTGTAGGTGTCTCCAGGAACACATTCTGCCACAATGACACAAGCTGACAACAACACTAACCACACGCTGTGGCGACAGGTGAAGAGGACTTGTTTACAAACCTGTCGGACTGGGAACATTGAGCCAATGGTCTGTATTGAGCTGAACTTCGGCCAGTTGGTGATTTCGATTGGTTCCAGTAGGAATTGGCGCCCCCTGTAGTTGCTGTGTTCACATATCACCCAACTGCAAAGGAAGAGAGACAATTTCAGGTGCCTAGCTGTCACACGGCCTACACAGGGACCCAAAACAAGGCGTTTCATTATCCCAGCTGACGATCAATTCTAAACAAATGTCCACTTCGCTGAACTCGCTTCCTGTTATAGAAAAGAAGCCGCCAAAAACTGGTTCATGACGGTGCAAATGCAAACGCACAAACTGCACATGACCAAACACGGGCCCAACGAGAGACCAGCACGCACCAGCTGCTGTTGACTCTGACGGACAGGATGTGGTTGTTGAAGCCCTCTTCGACAATGCTGGGGATCTCTGTGTCCATGGTGATCTCTCTGCCCTCCAGACACTCGAGGCCAAACAGAGAGATGGAAGGAACCGAGAACGTCTAGACAAGGGAGAGACGGAGGATCAGAGCAAGGCAAAGGAAAGAACAGCAGAGCTTTTTTTCTTTTCTTTTTTAAACACGAGTGCCTCCTCACCATTGGCACGACCTTGACAGAGCGGATGGTGCAGTCGGGCGGACATCCCATGCTGGTTAAGTTGGGGTAGTCTCCTTCAGATAAGACGTACAAGTTCCCAGAGTGCTGTTTGGTCTCGTAGAGCACCCAGCTGAAACACAGAGGCATTATCATGCTGTTGTTCAGCCTTTGCATTGGTAGCCTTTTCACACACCATTCTTTACGCTCCTTTCTCCTTCACAGACTCTTTTTGGAGAACTGTAATGCTTTGGTAAAGGCGCCTCACCTTCCCCCCGACACTCGGCAGGACTTGGTCAGTAACTTTTCGGACAATTCTTCCTGGTTGCTCTTGAAGACGTGACACTCGCCCTGGAAGTCTGGCTCAGAGTACAGTATTATCTGACAGGCACAGATGGAGGTAAAGGAAAGGAAAGAGATTAACACATTTATGACCTGAAGCCTTTTATTCTTCTAATGATTTTTGCTTTTTAAGTACCGGCTTCTAAAGCTGCACCTGAGAAAGAATTATTATTATCTTATTTTCAGCTGTCATAGGTTAAGTTATGGCAACTATGGGGATTAAAGGTTCTTCTTACAATGCAGAATATAGTGTTTCACATTTTATATTTCACTTGCAATATTTATCTTTGATGAAATCCACACTTGTGCTCTGAAGCGCAGTAGTTTTATGGATGGATGGGTCGGTGCCCAAACAAAAAACGGGAGTTTCCCCGCGAGGATCAAAGTCCAGATGCAGCACGTGATCCAGCTTGTGCCAAACAACGATTACAGTTTTGCACCAGTGCGTGCAAGGACAACTGAAGGAAAGTGATGGTGGCTATATCACAGTTTATAAATGATTAAACTCCACCTGCAGCCCTTTGGACATGAGATATGTGTGTGTGTGTGTGTGTGTGTGTGTGTGTGTGTGTGTGTGTGTGTGTGTGTGTGTGTGTGTGTGTGTGTGTGTGTGCATCCGTTTTAAAAACACTGCTTTCTGTATTTTTCTCTCCGATTTCACACCTTTTACGTTTTCACTGCAGATAAGATGCCTAAAAACATCGTAAAGTAAAGTCAAGGCAAAATACCTCAGCCCTGGTCCTTGAGCTGTCACCTGGGGCCTGAAAGTCAACACAAAGGAAAACATGTAAGAAACCACCAGAGCATGAATACACTGATCAAATGAACAGTCTGAAGACGTCCCAGCGGCCCTCCTCACCAGTAGGATGGGCTGCACTGAGCAGATGCGAGTGTCCTGAGAGCCCCAGTCAGCACAGTTGTTATAGAAGCCTTTCTCTAAGATGTACTGGTTCCCAGAGTAGTCCACATGGGAGTACGCTATCCATCTGTAAGGACGATGAACAATTGCCGGTGGTTACTGTGACGCATTGCTACTTCCCTGAGTGCTGAAGTAAACATTCTGCAGAATCCAAATCAGACTTACGCCCCGCTGAGCACGTGGATAGAGCGCGTAGAGGTTTTGTACTCGAACAGCTCCACATCAGGAATGGCCTCCGTCACCTCGAAGGTGTTCTCCTCCTCCTCCACACCCTCCTGCTCTTCCTCCGGCTGTTCGAACATCACTATCGCAGGGTCCGTCAGGTCCTGCGGGAGAGCAAGAAAACGGGTAACTTAGCTAAACTACACCGAAGCCTGGGGACATCCACATCGGGCTGAAGATAGGACTCTGTCATGTTTGGACAACGACAACGTTAGAATGCAAATATAGTGAAGACTAAGAAACAGTACTTGGCAATTCAAACAAAGATAAGTCTATGTATAATTCAGGTCAATCATCCTTTTTGGAGATTGTTGGAGTAATTTCAGTTTTATGCGTTTTCATTACTGTGTTGTGTACTGTATGTTGTTTGTAAACCACACCATTTTAACTTGGTCTTGACTTAATGAATCTGATTCTTAATCATCACTCTGATGTCCTGAGTCAAGGTTCACGCAACTGCTATCAGGACTACAATGACCATTTATCAGAGTGCAAAGTCACTTTTTAGATTAGATAAGACCGATTAATTGAGATTTACATTACGGCAACAAAAAGTAATGTGAAAGTAAAGACCAAGTGTATCGAAGCAAAGATAAGCCCAAGACTCTGATGGGTTGAGTCCAAGTCAAGAGCAACACCAAGACCAGTGGGCGTCCCACACTGCATGACACACTTGCGATACAATGTGAAACACGCACACCCATATGCACTCCTCAAATTGATCTAGAAGATCCACATTCCCATAAAAACACCACAGAAAACAACTGAAGAGGGCATTTTTGTGCTGTACTGTAACATGACATGACATGCCATTGGAGTGTCATTACAAAGAGACCAACAAATCGTCAGTTTGCACACAGCGGGAGCCACACTCCCCCCTTATTTGGATTCAAACCCTTGAACAATAACTTATTAACAAACACCAAATGCAAATTAAATATATTCCTCCCAACTTACCGCTCGTATCACCCTGACGGAGCGCAGCTCGGCATCGCGGCCTCCCCACACCCTCCAGTCATGGTACTCGCCCTCCTCCAGCAGGTACTGGTGGCCCCGGAAGCCCTCCTTCTCGTAGCCCACCCACCTTCGACGACACAGAAGAGGCACGGGGGTCAAAAAGCACGCATATAATCCAATCACTTTGAGCTATTCTATATTGGCTACCCGACTAATGATCACTAAGATGTCTTTAAATGGTTCAGCGAATATAAACATTGCAAACGCAGCACTCACATTCCTCCCTGTACTTTCAGGGAGCCGACACTGTACATGAAGGCCTTCTGCTGCCGGTCTACTCTGGTCATGAAGTCCCTCGTGTTGGTGGTTATCGTCCTCGATTTCCCAGTGAAGTACGGCTTGTCGAAGATCACCATCTGGAGACAAAAGGGAGTCAGTTACAATCAGGGTGCACTGAAGAATTACTTTGATTCAGCAGCAATTCATTAGTAGCATTTGTGCTGCATTACCTTTGGTTCACTCATATTTTCCACTCTTGGTTCCCCCTGTGACAAAATAATAAATAAATCAACTTACTGCAAACAATCAGGGGATGCACTTTTATACAGACTCAGTAAGGAAGAGAAACCGTAAATACTTCTAACAGCGTCACTTACTACTTTGAGTGGATGTAGGGATCCCACATAGGGCTGTTCTACTCCCCAGGCCGCAGGGTTGGAGAACCCCCCCACCTCCAGGACACGTGGTACGCCCTGGAAGAAGGGATGTGCGTACACGAGCCATCTGAGTGGGAGAAAAGACAGAAAAACAATGAACGCAACATTCTTTGATTTTCAAACCAGATTAAATGAAGCGCTGGCGGGAGGTTAGCGCGTGACCAACATTATGACAGAATTTCTCGTAGCTCATAATATAACATATAATTCAGAACTCACAGCCCAGCATTGATGATGATGGAGTTGGCCTTGATGGGGAAGCCAAAAATCCTGGCATCTTCGGACGTGTCTCTGAAGATGACCTTCTTCCCCTCGGCGTTCTCCTCGGGGAAAAGACTGATTTCCGGGACGCTGTAGTCCTGAGGGAGGACAGAGAGCGTCCATCAAGGTCACATAATGAAGAAAAGAACAGGTAGTAATGCTGCAGTCCTGCAGGGACGGAGGAAATGTATGCAGCGGGAACAATGCTGAGCTACAGACAGACCATAATCGGAATGCGAACCAAAGGATCAAATCACCAGCAAAACTCTCAACAGATTAAACTCCTGCTATTAAACCCCAAACTGACTGAGAGGTCTTTTAATGGAGAAACATATTAGCTATTTTTTTTTTTGTAAACGCATAACATCAGGAAACATTTTTGAAAAGGATGCTGCTGCTTTGCTTTTGTTGCATTGTTGAAAACTCATAAAACTAAACACTATAAAAACTGTGACTATACATTCAAAGCGGCGACAACAATATCCGATAAAAATTAAATATTTGCTTGACTTCATCAAGTAGATCACTCCTTAAAATATTTGACATTTCATAGACTTCTGAGAGTCAAAGCAACAGGTGCACGCTCCTACTTTTGACACTAGATGGCGCTACTGAGTTACAATAGCACATTGTCACAGACAAGCTACAGTTCAAAAATATCTGAGAACTATTCAGCCTTTCTGCATCAGATCACAATGTTAAAGCAAAACAAAAGGATTTCCACTGTACGTCATCACAACTGATCTGAAGGGAGGATGCGTAACAACTATTTTGACATACCCTGACAGCTCTTCTGAGAGATCCGATGATGAACCTCCTGTCTGGCTTGGTCGGCACGTCACTCGTTTCCCCGTTCTGCTCTCCGTTCTGCTCTCTGGCCTCTTTCTCTGCGTTCTGCAGCTGCTCCTCTGGATTGAAGGGGTAGGTGAGCTCTATGTCTCCCTCGTCCAGGGCGATCTTCTCCCCTTTGAAGTTCGGCTTCTCATACAGCACCCATCTAGGGGGAGAGTGGGGGGGGGTAAAAAAAGGGCTCTAGGTTACAACCTCTTATGTACGTATGATCTGTGTTTCTGGGCACGTGTTTGTATAAAAATATAGCATATATAGCCCCCTGTTGACTGAAACCAGTATCTTCCGCATTCGTCGCTGCATCTTTATTTTGAAATCTAACAAAGCAGTGTTCACACATGGGGGACAAAGTGACTTTCTCCCTCTTACAGATCAAAAGCTGGATTAATAAGCAGTAAAGTGCACCATTGACCGATTCAATCCACTCAGGGTTTTTTTCTGCTACAGCTTCACCTGGTGTGGCAGGACCTGTAGCTTATACTGTGGCTGAAAAAAACCCTGCAAAACCAACACCATTCTGAGCGGCCTGTTGTGTGAAGTGCTGATTGGCAAATGCTAGCGTGCTAACACAAACATGGCATCTGCTAAACATCAGCATATTAGCACTGCTGTTGTGAGCAGGTGAGGATGCATTGCCAAGTCAGTTCACGGACTTTTCGACTCTCCACTCTTACAATAGATTTGAGCATTTAGCACCCCGACTGGACACGGTCACCAGTGGGGTCCGTCAGTCTAAAAACTTGGGAACCTACTTGGTTTAACCCTAAACATTGCATTGTATTTTATAAGCTTATCCAATGTTTTGCACGTCCACAAAGTAACTAGCAGTCAAGGCCGTCAAATAAATGTGGTGGAATAAAAACTTGTTAAGTACCATTTGAAAGTACCATGAAGTAGAAACATTTAAGAATAATACAAGTAGATTCAATTTATATTACAGGACAATGCTGCTTGACCAAGTTAAATCTGTTAAAAAAGAAAAGTAGATCCTAGTTTAAGTCTGGGGCCAACCGAAAACAAAACTCTACCTACATAAAAGTCTTTAATTACAGAAAGAGCTGTGGTTTGGGCAACGGCGCAGTGTACCGATGCATGACATGAGATGATGGCATAATTATATCTTTGTAGGAAGCCAATCAAGCGTTGGGCCGGTGTCGGTGGCGCGGGTCACAGCCACAGCAGCACCATCAGCTGCGGCTTTGCGTTGTTGGTTGCGTTTGACAAACACATTCCACATCCGAGGCAAGTGTGTGCTTCAGCTTGTGTGCGTGGGCGTGTCAACTATTGGAGGCATTTGGATATCTACAGCGCATCAATGGCAGTTTTGTTTTTTCACCGCATGAGGGCAACCGGAGAGAGGGTTTTTTAATACATTTAATTACACGTCTCGCATTTCAAGACAAAACAAGGTGTGGTGGTGTCACCGTATCTGCTGTTGCAACTTTTAAAAAGGTCCCGAGAACCAACTATGTGGTGGCGGTGGCATGAGGAAGGCGCACATTCACTGATGTTTGCCTCCTGCTATAATTCGTAAAAAGTCACGCACTAGCAATACCGGATTGGCAAGACACTCACGCTTGGCCTCATGTGTCGATGCATGTCGAAGTCCTTAAAAGACAGTGGTATTTGTTTTTGGCAGTTGTCACATGCGTAACAATCCCATCCTACATTCTAATTAGGTTTCAGGTACGTACTGGAAGTGACAACAATAAAGTATACTCAAAGGAGTCAACACGCTGTACTACAAAATGTAGGCTGGAGTTTTTGAATGTGCTCTTGATGTACAGTGTTGGTGTACAAAGGAAATGTAGGTAACTAATAAACTATGATAGCGAAACAGTTCAAACTAAATAAGACTGGTAATTCTTTGGCACAATTTCCTGTACAAAACGGTTAAGTAGAGTATGCAGATGTTTTTTTGTATACAAACTGCAAAAACCTGGACAATCTGGGAGAGCAAATGCGTGTGCAGTTGAGCCACTCACCCTCCTCTGACGACCCTGATGGAGATGGTCTCCTGCAGCTCCCAGGGCGTGGCATCGATGACATCACCGCGCACCTCGATCCTCTGGCCGCACATCCCCGGCTGGTCAAAGATGTACATCTAGAGGAAACGTGCGCATACGTAAGAATAGGCAACGGTGGTGGTGTTGGGGAGTCGGGGGCAGACGTTTGTCATTTACTTGGACGGTGAGAATGATACAATGGCAGACCAGATACAATTACTCGTCATGACAAGGAAATACTGCAGTCATGAGCTCGACCTGTGCTGCTGCAGAAGGATCATTTATCCGGCTTAAAATTACAGAATGGTGCCAATATCATCTGGTGACATTATCTCCACTTTCATATCAAAGCGTGAATCTTAAATTTCATGCTAAACCGCTTCAGACATCCGATACACACAAATGGTGCAATGCAGAAAGTGACAGAATGCCGCTGGAGTTGTACAGTAGCATCAGTCCTGAATATTTATTATCAGCAAAAAAAAGAAATAAAGATATTTTAAATACAGATGAATACTTAAATCAGGGTATGAAAAGAATGAAAATAATTGGTCTCTTCCTCTAGGAGGTTCTTTGTTCCTTGACAGCTCCTAAAAAAAACACTCTGTTCTCGTCTACAGTGCTGACATTTTTGGTCTATTCAGATCTGAGGCCCTGGAGCATGGAAGAGTACCCAGAAACTGATCCTAAATGTCAACTCCACCTCTACCGCTCAGCATCGCTCATGGAGAAGCCTCAGCTGCATGCAGGAGCAGGCCTGACATTAAAAAAAGTTAATTACATAATGTGGCATGGAATAGGCACACGTGTGCAGTTTAACAGCATCAGTCGCAGCCTGACCACAGAGGATGTCCGGGACGGGTTTTTTTGGCTATCTGGTGCAGAGCGAAGAGTTAAACCAGACAGTGTGCCATACCGCTACTCAAAAATAGGTTATGAAATAGCAGTTATGGGAGGACACATGTTAATCCCCAAAAAGTAAAAAAAATAGTAGAGTGAGTCTTGTATCAATAAATATTCCCCTCAGGTAAAATTCTTATGCAGTCCATGAATGAATGCGTAACAGCATAATGAGCGTCCCTCGGCAAGATTTACGAGAAAGCTTTGGTAACAAAACTATAAAGCTTCTCTTAAAATTACATTTGTTACGTGCTGATGCAATTCAGTGACTGAGAATGGTGTTTGTTGTTTTGCAGAAGATTAATATTACATTGTGCATTTTTTTCTGTCATCATTCATAGAAAACAAAAACATCCATCTAAATGTTCTGCATAACTTGTTTGTAGTTATGTCTTGAATTTTTTTTTTTATCTGTAATGAGAAATGCATTTTGACTAAGAGAGAATATCAGTGGCTCTCTGGTGGCTATCTGTGCACTTTGGAACAGGGTGCTTTGAGCTAAATGCTAACACCAGGTCCATACACAAAAGTGTTGTAGATGTTTACATTTTGACCTGATGATGATGATGATGATGATGATGATGATGACGTCATGACATGTTGGTGGGCCATTAAAGAGAGGATTGTTTGTCTAACTAGAGTCAAAGCAAATTCCACAGAAACCCTGTGATATGACTTCCTGGTTCCAGGTAATCAGTGACAGCGCTCAGCTGCGTGTGCCGTGTGGAGACTCACCTTTCCAGGACGAGGGTTGAGCTTCCCATGCTCCTTCTCTTTCGTGAGCTATGGACAAAAGAAAGAAATATATATTTTAGCAAACTTTCTAATAGATACATAGAGTGTTAAGCAGTGCATTTTTCTTTCATTTTTTCTTTTTCTGACACCCTGAAGCATTTCATTTATATGATTAAAAAAGGTAAAAAAAAAGTTAAAAGCCAAGATCAAGTGCAACGCTATTAGGTAAAAAAAAAAAATAGAAATACCCTACCCTATCTTTTTACTTATTTATTTTCTACCTACAATGACCTGAACACCCATCCATATTAAAAAGGAGTACTGTCAGTAATATGATTTATACATCTGAAATAATAAAATGTACTCCCGCACCAAATTACCCCCTTTTTCAAAGGGGTCATTTGTTGCGGAAGTACATTCTATTGTTCTGTTATTCTTTCTTCTGGTGGCTTCAAAGTGAGGAGCGACGACCTCATAAGCACCTCTTTGAGAGGTGGGAGAGACAAACATTCCTCCCCTGTACCTGTTCAACCTGATGCTTCTCTAGTGGTACTCCCCGTTTCACCTGTGTACGCATTTCCAAGCCTTCAGCCGGCATGCCACTGGAATTTTAGGATGTTTACTCGCGTAACTTGGAATGTGGCGGCAGCTAAGCGCCAATGCCATTTGTCTGTAGATTAAGCAGAGAGATTGTGCGTGTGCGTTTGGCGTCAGGTATCACCTGCCCTCTATTCTCTGGAAGCTCTGTCGGAAACAGGTTACCATCTGGGTCACGTTACCAACTAAAGAGGGCCTCCCACAGAAGCTCTTATTTCGGCGGTCCTCATCAGTGTCCCACCTTGGCCTAATTCACGTTGGACCCCGTTTCAATCAGATACATTCGGAGACATAAATAACCAATTTAAAAATCACATTTAACCAGCCGTGTAGGACACAGTAAAGCTTGGACTTTTCCTGAAGTGCAACAGAACACCTTTCTACATTTTCAGTGAAAGCCAGCGGAGGGCATGAATGGTGCCTTTTCAGCATTGACCTTGTAAATAAAAGAGTGACTCACTGTTCAATGGCATACCATAGAGCAACAAACATTTCCCACCATAGAGCCAAAAAAAATAAAAGATTTGACCTCCCTTTCATCTCTCAATTGCCTGCATTGTTTCTTGCATTTTGAGTCAAGAAGCTTTAACATTTAGTACAAACAAGTACACTGGCTTATAAGGTGTTTGCCCCGACAAAAGATATGTGTTTTACCAATGCAAAGAACAAAAGGGTTACTTTGGCCAAAATACAGTCACTTATGAGAACAATATCCTAAATAGTAAAAGGCAGGGCTACAAGATGCCTTTGGCAACAAAGAACGAAGCCGTTTCATCATTTAGTCATTCATCCCATAGACAATGCTCATTTCTTTCATCTCTCCACCACCCACTTAAGGATTTTTTCAATTGTATGTATTTTTGTACTTAAGTATTGTGCTGTGTGTACAACTTGGTTGACAATAATATTCTATTCTATTCGATTCTAAAGCCTACTTTGTGCCCATGTTGTCATCGGCCAATGCTGCTGTTGCGTAAATCAACAAAATACTTAAAGTCAACATTCACATTCGTCTTGCCTGTCATAATAACATAGCTGTATGTTGATGCTCTTGGGCAAAAAAAAAAAAAAACCTGCTCTGAACAGGTGAGTGACAAACACTTGACAATGGAGGAGTATTGACAAGGAAGGCTATAATAACCTGTCTGACTGCGACACTTGAGTCGGTCTCACAGGTTTACCTTACAGACGATTTACAGGACAGTGCTGGTAGAAACACTAAGACTGTACCATTGGAAAATGCCAACTTGACAGAGTTTTTCTTTTTCTTTTTTACCCATGTTGCGATTGCAGTTTATATTGTGAGAATTACTTTTAAACTAAACTCCATGCTTGTATTGGCAGTCTATTAAAATGTGTTTGTGCCAAACACCATCACAAATACGTTTTTGTCTCTAAAAGATTAGGGTCAGATAAAAGCATGCTGTCGTTCTTTGCATTTGTTAAAAATATTTATATTCAAATTGGATCGTGACATTCAAACATGTTGTTGCATTTGACTTAATTACACTTTTACTTGCTTGATAAGGCACTAGCAGTGATTTTTATATTAAAATAACAATTAATTGTTCAGCCCAGGCCATTAAAATAGCATTTCCCTCCAAAGAAATCCATCCACTCCTGTTTATTTATAGCTACCTTTTTTGTGTTTTCAGTCTTTACCAATTTATTTATTTGAACCAAATTTAATTAAAAAAGTTTTATTTAGATATTTAAATATATTTTGTGTGGACATTCATCTGTAAAACACATGGGACTACACGCACACGCACACGCATCATTCATGGGGAACAATGTGTTTACTGAATTATGAAACATAAACTCCAACAGACACTTTCCCCCTTGCATTCCCTTCCCTCCCAGCAGCCCAGGCACACAGTCTGCTCTCCCATAAAATTGGTTACCGCAGATGGAATGTGCAGTCTCAGCAAATCCCACATAAAACATTTATTTTAATTAAATGCATGAACGTGTGCTGCATATAACTGGCGGCGAATAAAACTCTATCTTCTCTCAGCCTGCCACCTTCAAATGTCTCCCTGTCAGCTCCACTTCATCAAATATCAAGCAAACAAGCAGAGATGCGTGGAAGAATACATAAGTCGAGGTGTGGCCGTGTCTCTGCAGGAAAAACAGATAGCTGGAATGGGTGGGGAGCCCGGTGGAGGATAAAGAAAACAGAGGGGAGAAACAAGAAACTGTTGTTGAGAAGTCTCACACCCACCGGCTGAGAAAGTGTCACTGACGGTTTAAATGCATGGAGGAGTTTTTACAATGTGTAATCCTACTAATGATTTGATGTATAGAGATATATATCATACAGAAGCAGCGTGTTTAAAATCCCATTAAAGTCATGTATGCGTGTTCTAAATTCTTCTTTCTTTAAGTTGACTGGAGCAAAGAATGTAAAAACATCCCCTGTTCACACCCACTGGGATGCGCTACTTTTACTGATGAAAGCCAGGCTGTTGTCTGGGCTCTAAGTACAATACTCTTGTTTATATAGACATATGTAATGTTAT
Organism: Ophiodon elongatus; assembly: GCA_016806645.1. NCBI lineage: Eukaryota > Metazoa > Chordata > Actinopteri > Perciformes > Hexagrammidae > Ophiodon > Ophiodon elongatus. The sequence continues at coordinate 82,348 of JACSYO010000613.1, read as the reverse complement.
ATAATTGAGAATTCTTAGAATCTACATTGCAGTACAATATTAGCATTAGCAGGGGTTGCGCTATGATGTGGTAGCTAGCACCGTACCCTCACAGGAAATGGTAATGGTAAATGGACCTGTACTTGTATAGATCTTTTCTAGTCTTCCGACAACTCAAAGCTCTTTTACACTACATGACATCATTCACCCAGTCATACACTGATGACAGTGGCTAAGGTTCCACCTGCCCATCAGGACACACTGTAGGCACAGCTACGGGAGCAATTTGGGGTTAAGTGTCTTGCCGAAGTACACATCGACATGGGCTTTCGGATCGAACTGCCGATCCTCTGATTGAAGGGGTTCGATTCCCGGGCTAGACGGCCTTCTGTGATGAGTATGCATGTTCGCCCCGTGGCAGCAGTCCAGCAGTCCAAAGACATGCAAACTAGGGTTAATTGATGACTGCGACCTGTGTCTGGCAACCTCATCCAGGGTGTGTACCCTGCCTTCGCTCAATGTCAGCTGTGATAGTAATCATAAGCAGGTATGCAACTTGATGCATTTGTAACACAAGTGTGATGACATCGCTTGTCTTTCTTCTCTCAATACCTTCTTCATCTGCGACAAAGAGGACAGCTCAAAACTCTGAGGAATATTTGCATCCTCGGCGGATCTTTAGAGGCCCAAAGCCGTCATCTGAAGTCAGTAACAGTCTCAGTGGCTCAGTCGGTAATATGAGCTGTGGTCAGGCTGCATGCTTTCGCCGAACGCAGCAGAGCAAACATTCTGTGCAAACATTTGTATAAAAAACTACACAGGCCAGCTGTCGACTAACGAGTAGTTACACCGCTAGCATCCAGCTGACACTCCTTTCGTATTTGTTACTGGGCGAAAGAAAAAGATAAACACGTGATATATTGCGGGGAACAGCATCATTAAAAATAAAATAAAAAATGTCAGGACCCGCAACCTTCTCTCAGGGGAAAGTTCTGTGGTTTTGGTCTTTTCTAACTGCTGGCATGCCTGCACTCATGATATCTAACGGACGAGTCTGAAATTGGGAGTGTGACATTTTGTGGTTTCTTTGTGGAGGCGTTAAACGGGAAGAACAACTGAAAAGTGGGAGTGGGAGCTACAGTTATATTGACAGAAAGAGACAGACAGGAAAATAGTGTGTGTGCACACTCGACAATCAAAATCATTGAAGACATGTCCTAATCAGTTAAGCCCTTCCCGTGAATGCTTGCATGTGTTAAACAAGTGCACACATGCCTGAACACACTGCTGAGTACACGCCCTTTTTTCTGAGTGATTCTGTGATGCTCAGCTGTGACATTATGTACCTTTTTTTTTTTTTGCCACTGATGCACCGGGTTTCTCTGGAACCAGCCGCTACCACTTTTTAATGCCTGGCGGTGCTCCGCAAATATTTGAAATTAGAAGCTCTAGAAATGCTACACGCTACAGTATATGAAAGTACACGGACGCCAACAAAAAGCCGCACAAAGAGGGACTTTTCCTGTGTGCGCAACAAACCACATTTGAAGTCATCCGTCCCACCTATTGTAAACTGAGCTGCTGTTTGTCTTTTTTTTCTTTTGACAACAGCGAGGAGAATAGATCTTTGAGTGAGCCGAAAAGCTTCCAACATAATGAGTAAACACAGATATTGTACAAAGGCAGAATATACACGTGTAGCGGAGTTTCTTTCTCGTGTTGTTACCAAAAGCCCGAGCTACCATTCCACGCTGCACACCACCTTGAACTGACCTGCGAAGGTTTGTATACCGTGCAATTCTCTTTTGTTTAACAAAGAGTGAAATAACAAGAGAAAGGCTCTTTCCACTGCATTTTTCCATTAACCTTTTCCTTGGGATGCAGAAAAAAACAAAAAAAACATTACTCATACTGTGTGGGCCTGATTTAATATAAAATATTTCTACGATGCATTCACCAAAAAAGGTGGAAATGCAATTTTCCCTATGAATTCAAAGATCCCCCTTTTCCTCAGCAACATCATGCTTGTGCAGCTCATGTAACTTTATCTAATTAAGACACTTCTCGCCTGAATTGTTATATATTTAGATGTCATCCAAGCAATACTAATAATACTTAGTGAGACTAAATAAACAGTAGTAGTAGTAATACTCACATAAGCATCAGGGAAGGCTCTGTATTTCGATGCTAAATTCTTCTCAGTCTCAAGTTCTTGGCTCTGGAACTGAGACCCTCCATATCTACTGTTGAACAATGAAGTCTGCTGGACCCCCACGGTGCCCTCACTACTGAAGCTCCTCTGCAGGATGGGGCTGCCCAGAGCCCCAGTACCTGCACCCATCCCCATCCCCATTCCCATCCCCTGTGTCTGGCCAAACATATTTAATGGGGAGTCTGTGGTGGTGAATGGCCTCTGGAGGTCTATGGGGCCAGTGGGGCCAGTGGGGCTGAGGTGGCGGGTGGGACTGTTGTTGGAGGGCGGCGAGCCGATGCCCCGCAGCGGAGGCAGACTCATACGAGCGCTGGGGCTTTCTGCTCCAGTCAAGGAGGTAGACGGGGAGGAAGAGGAAGTGGAGTTCAAAAGGAAGGAGAAGCGCTCAAAGCGGGACCCCGTTGGTTCCGTTCCATTTCTCGGTTCACCAAGCTCCTTGGGTCCCGAACTCATGCGATCGTTGGAAGGCCCCTTATCAGGGAGCGAGCTGGTGCGGAAGAGCGGGCGATGGGCCTTTCCGTTTTCAAGAGGCTGATCTATGGATGCTGACCTGTGGTTTCCAAAGATGACGCTGTGATCCAGGCGGGAGCCAGTGCTGGAAGGCGAATGAAGCCCATTTCCATTCAGCACTGGGGATTTTAATTCCTCGGGAGAAGAGTCAGAGGATCTTCTCAATATTAAACTGTTGGTAACAGATGATCGCAGGGGCAAGTTCAGGCCTCTTGTTCCGGGCTGCTGCTGCTCCTGCATGTGAGTACAGCAATGAGTTAAAGGGTTGATCCACCCGAGTTGTAAAAACAAACAAAAATGTTGTCACTCATGGACCTAGAAAAGGTATCTAGTCATGCAGCACATGTGCAAATTGAACATCAACATGAAAATGCACTCTGTCCCCTGTTACTGAGGATAAACCACAGAGGGATATGTGAAGGTACAAGTTTAAAGAGTAATCAAACTTACACAACTAGAAACATCTGACTTAATATAATAGATAGTAATAGAATAATACAAATAACAGTTATGTCCTCCTGCAATAAGGAAGAAAATAACATTTCACTGTGGTTTTGAGGAAACCACAGTGAAAGCATAAGCATACTTTCTATTGCATTGTGGAGGTACAAAGCTTTTCACTAAGCTAAGACACTTTACTGAACTTGTGTCTGAATGTACCTGTTGACTCTGCTTCATCAGTTCCAGTGGTGAACGAGTGTCTCTGGTGGAGCTCCTCTTCAGGCCCAGGTCACTAGGCAGAGTGTAAAGTCCTTTGAGGGACTCGGGAGCGTTGCCCATTGCTTCCATCTTTTTTGTGGGATTGATGAGGCCGTCAGGGATGTCAAGGGTGACGGGGCTGGGAGCATCCTCGACAATTGGTGGCAGGGAGGAGAGCAGGAGTGGAGGGGCCCCGCGCAGGCTATTGCTCGTGCTCCTGGGCCTTAGGCAGGGTCCCATGCTCTTCAGCGTGTCCACCAGGGTGTCCATGTCGAACTGGATGGGGGACTCTTCGTCGGGGGATGCCGGGGGAGTGGAGGGAGGAACTGCAGGCTCGGAGACCAGCTCCACGAGTGTGGCCTTGAACACTCCAGTAAAACGGGATGAGTTGTCGTCTTCAAAGCTGTCGATGGCGTCGTGACCATAAGCCAAGGAGATGCCGGACACAGGGAGCTGCTGTGAGTCCCAGGGTGACTTAAACCTCTCTGCCTCTGCCTCTCCCTCTGTTTCACCTGCAGGTGCAGCAGGCTCCTCCCACTCCAGCAAACTCCTCCTCCATTTATCTTTTGGTGCTCGCACTGGCTCGCTCTCATAGCTCAGAGAAACTTTGGTCATGTCACTCAGCCTGTTGCCAAGGGTAACGTGTTCCTCTGGATAGGAGGAGGAGGAGTTGCTGAGGTGTTTGTGTGCGGTAGAATCGGGGAGAGAGGAAGAGGAGGAGGAGGAGTAGTAGGTTGAGGAGGAGGAGGAGGGATTGGAGTAAGAGTCAGACATTCTGTAACTCAGAGAATCAGAAAAGGAGGAACTCTCTGCATTGTATGGTTTATACTGAGAAACCCCCACAAATCTATTTCTCCATCTGTACTCCGAGCCGTCACCTGTCCTATTTGAGTCAGTGACCGCGGTGCTATCTTGGCTGAAGTCCACTGTATCCCGGCTGCCCTCAGTGGCATTGACCTCATTGATCAGAGACACCTTACGGAAACGATATTTCGATTCATCCTCTTTAGAGGGAGAGGAATTCTTTACGGACAGTTTGGTGCTGAGGCTGCTGTAGCCCGAACTCATTTCGTCAACCGATCCCTTCTCGGCTTTCAGCGGCTGATTTACAGAAGCGAAGCCTTCTGAAGCTGCTGTGGGCTGCGTCCTTGACGCTGTCAGGCACCTGGATGAATACAGAACACAGTAACACACACATTTAAATGAAGCAACAGTTCAGCTGGATTAACTTTACTCTGCACAAACAGTCGTAAAAACCAACAAGCGGTTTGTGCTGGGAGGATGGTGTCCAAAAGCAAAAATGCTGTCAGCTGATATTTCAGGGTTATTCAAAGTCAAAACTACATTTACAGCACATGAACTGTGCTAACCAAACAATTTAGCGCAACAACGTGTGCGTTTTCTTTTCCTGTGTGCAAGTGTCCACACACACACACACACACACACACACACACACACACACACACACACACACACACACACACACACACACACACACACACACACACACACACACACACACACGTGTGTGTGTGTGTGAGGCTTGATTATAAGAGTAATATGCTGGATATTTACATTAATTGCTGCATATGGTAAAAAAGGTAATGACACCATTTAATAATATGTTGTGTCGGTGTTACAAACTGGAGTTAAGGAGTTTTAGAAAAAGTGTTTTTTAGTCAACCAAAATGTTACAGTTAACTTCCATGAATTAGAAACAGGTTTAAAGTCAAGCACAACTTAGCCACACCCTAAAGCATGCCCTGCTTTATCGTCTCAATGTACTAAATGAACATCATGCTGTATTGAAGAAGACTTGAAACTAGAGATTGAGACCATAAACTCATGTTTACAATGTTTACTGAGGGAATAAATCAAGTGAGAGTCACTTTCTCATAGACTTCTATACAATCCGACTTCTTTTTGCAACCAGAGGAGTCGCCCCCTGCTGGTCAGTAGAGAGAATGCAAGGCACTTCCGCATTAGCCTCACTTTTCCAAACTGGAGGTTGCCTGTCTGGATATCTTGGCCTCTGCTGCTTCAAATTAGATCTCTCATAAGTCCCCCAACTTTATAAAAGTGCAATACTAAATGGAATACCCCTTTAAGTGAAAACATAATTCTGAATTATATATTATACTATGCTTATCCAGAAGCAAAAGATCTTAAGTAAAAAGGCAAACTGGAATTTCTATGGTTTCTATTGACTTGTGGAGTCTTGAAAGTGGTAGGCTGGGCATGATTGCCCAGCCTACCACTTCATCAAAACTTCATCATCACCATCAGTATTCTTTGCCAAACCAAAATATACATTACCTTGAATGTCATGAGTCAAGCAGTTATTCTGAGTTGAGCCTCCATCAGTGAATCATTTGACCTTTATGGATCATTGGAACTCTGGACTTTGCATCGCAGGAACGTTTCAAGGAGTGGTAAGATTATAAACTCGGTTCATTTAAATGGCAAACGGTTTTGCGTTGTTCTCAAAGACTGTGTGATTGACTACCAGTAAAAAGGTTTAAAGGTTGTGAAACTATACAAAGAATACACATCGTGACTCACTGTCAAACAGGTGGCATGCATCAATGCAATGCCTGAGGTAGATTATTCAAAGGTCATGAGAATATAATTGCCTCAGTGAGTTGCTTTACAGAATGTAATGCTACTTAACAAAAAGAAAAAACTAAAAGGTCACAAGTAGACAAGTATTTATTTATTCTCTTGCCACAGTCTCTTGAATATTGCAACAATTGTATTTAAAGTGCTTTTTGAAGTATTTGACACAAATTAAGAACTACATGTTTATTTTACATGAAAAATGTGCAGAAATATCTGTAGTTGTTTTTTTTGTTTTTTTTCCAATGCACTGCAATGCAAAGCATCATTAAGTGCATGGCTGCAAAACATTTGAGTATCAGTGGCCCTGAACAGACTCGCCAGTCTCCACACACTGATCACATAAGTGAATGAGTCACTCTCTGTACCTCTGTTGGTTCTGCACATCCAGCTAAAAAGATCACAGTGGGTCCCACAGAGTCAATAGAGATGCTACGTGTTTATAATAGCAGGGAAAGTTAACCAACGTGTTAATTTGATCATAAAAGACAAGACTCGATCCACATAACAAATGGGAACTAAGTCACAAAGCAGAGAGTAGTTATACTCATCTCTCACCTAAGGTTAATTTGTTTTCAGCCTTAAGGCAGCTATTCGTCGTTGCTAAACTCTCATCTAGAATACAAATCTAAAATTATCGCTGGCAGATATTGTAATGTACAACACGCTCGTGCTCCGTTTCCACTCAGTATAGTGTCTTTTCAAAATGAACGTTCACGGGAAACATACAGTCCCTGCTTGTTACATGCAAACAGTCTTTTCAAAATAAACTTCCAACATAAGTTTACTTTGTTTTTAGGTTTACTTAAGCACCAAAACTACTTGGTTAGGCTTAGGAAAAGATCACGGTTTGGTTTAAGGGAAGTACGTTTGCAACGCAAAATAGGGATGTGCATTAGGATTTATTTATTTACATTAAATCCATCCAACAATATCTAATTAGAAATACATCTTACTTTAAAAAGTTGTATTTGCATGTTAACCCTCTTGTCGCTGATCATGTTCCATTAACTGGGGCTGATACCAGAGAGAAGTTTTTCTGTTAATATAAGTTAAAACCTAATATTAGGACAAGATTAAAAAAGTGTTGTGGCACTGTGTGGCATCCCCCCCATCCCAGATATCAGTCACTTCCGTGGTCACCCAGGTGGAGAAGATCTCCTTGGACATGCTGAGCACATTGCTGCTCAAACCACAGAACCACACCTTTCCCTGAGGGCACCCGCAAGTTCTTGCAGCGATCCTAAAGCTCCTCGTAGACTCTGCATTCTAACATGCAAATTATAAATACCACCTGTCAGCATGAGCCTCAGGGAGACTGGTAGTCAGAGGAACATGCCGTACATTAGCACTTTAAAATTGTATTACGCACAAGGACATTCTGTAAACCTATACAACGAGGGGAGAATATGTACCTGCCTCAGCAGGAAGTCTACATGTACTAGTACATGGAGTGACACTTTGGGGAATGGGAGCGTCGCACATCAAAGTAAAACATCCCACGTAATTACATTTGAGCGTGGTATATAATTTCCGGCTCAAAGAACAACATCTTCCCCCATGTCATTTCTGAGGAAATGTTTAACCCCTCTTAACAGCAAAAACTCTTCTTTACAGACTGATTAACATCCTCGTAGCACTTTGCTGTTCATGTCCCCGTCTAGGGGAGCGAAGATGTTGGAATGTAGTCACCCACACACTCTGTAGGGCGACTGTAGTCCGGGCCTAAGATGCAAAAAAATTGTTAAAAACAAAACACTCATTTTGTTTTAAATCTCTCCCCTGTCAAGGAATCTTAGGCTAAAATATTCAAAGCATCCAGCTGCACATGCTTGACATTCTCTGACTAACGCAAAAATACACAAAAAACATTGCTGCAAATCCAAACTGGAAACAGTGCGTCTAGGGTGGAGCCTTTATTAACATTGATTTTGAATTCTTGCCAGTTAAAGAGTTCTGTGCAAATAGATGAACACAAGCAAGCAGATCGCATGCAGGCAAAAAGTGCTTCCTTAAAGATTGAAAACTAACCTTTGTTTTTTTTTTTTTTAGATCTTGTCGAGTCTGTATGTGTAAAAATATATGATTTATCTCTATTAATCTATGAGTGGGAAAAGAGGGCATGTGTACTAGCATGTGTGTTTCTCGCTAGCCACTGTTTATGGTTCTTGGGGGCGGGATGGGGGGGGGGGGGGGGAGAATGCCATTACGTTTGTGAAATAAAAAAGTAGCATGAAGCCTTTTGTGGCCCAGAGGGAGGGTGATGTCGACGGGCTCAGTAATTATACGCATAGCTTCTACATACGTGACTCAGATGTCACCACATTTCTCGTGTGGATGCCCAGCATTACTCTCTGTGACAGCACTGCAGACGAACCAGACAGGCGGGGTGGGCCAAATGCCTCATCTTTCAAGAAGCATCAGCAGGCTTGTTCACCAGAAACGGTGTTGTTTTAAGTCTGCCAGGTAGTTGGCAGGTTATGAAAAAAGAAAATGAAAAAAAAAGAGAAAAAAAAAAAAAACACACCTATGAAAATGACAACATTTGAGAACACCTGCAGCATTAAACAACTCCTTTGTGCATATTCATTCTTGCTCTATTTGTCTTATCGTTATGGGTATATTTCACCACTCCACTTGCATATAGCTCCATGAAATCTGTCCTTTCCATATTTACCACAGAGGACAACTGTTTTTATATTTTCTTATTAAAATAATGTAGAATAAATAAATGCATGAATAAAAAGCCTGCGATAAAGTTATGGCTTGGTAAACTACCTACATTTTGTTCTTTATTCTAATTTATAGGGTTTAGTTTTTTTTCTCTATTGACAAATAAGAGGCTTGTTTCACTACAATTGATGCACTTTTCTTCCCTGCTCGGTCTCCCACACAAGTAAAAAGACACATCTTTGCTGCCATCTTGTGATAAAAAAAAAAAAAAAAATATATATATATATATATATATAAAAACTGACAACGCAACAAACGCACCATCACCTGATGCTCTACTGGTAACACAGCAGTTGTAAAAAAGTACCCATCTATACAGTATACATATAGTGATGCATGCACAGCCCCTGGATTCGTTTATATTGCGAGTAGAGCGATGCAGATTCTTTGCTAAATGAAGTTCCTGCTGTGTTTAGACAATATTCTGGAGCTGCGATAGTTAATCTGCATCGGTCATCATGTGCCACAAAATCTTCTCCATCGTCTGGCAGAAAGAAAGAAAAAAAAGAAAAGAAAGGAAGCCACGGTCTTTGTCTGCAATTTTTAACACTTTTGATACACACCAAACAAACCAGTAGCATCAATAAAACACGTGCATATGAGCAACAACACACATCACGTGTTCCTGTGAATTCAAATGTTTGAATCAAAGGCGAGCTTCAGATACTGCGTTACATGCAAGTCGCCAACATACTGCCATGAGACCCAGTGCTACGGGTGTCGGGACTCGTTTTAGAGGGAAAATGTATTGTGATTTAATGAGAAAGTTGTAAACATTTACTGCGACGATGACACACACGCACACACGCACGCGCGCGAGAATCGTGTGGCTCTGCTCCCGTGATACCCCCAGAAAAAAAAAAAAGGAAAATTGGAAGCATGAACCTCCTTGCATATGTTGGGATGAACATTCTGCCGGCAGTTAATATTGCTGGGAAGGATGCAGTAGTCCAATATGTGCCTACATCTATTCATATGGACTGCTCAATTGGTCATACTGTGTATGGAAAATTAGATTTTTAAGTGGTACTTTTACCAAAATCTATCCTTTAAGAATCAAATATTGGACCAATCGGTTTGTTGCTTCACAGAGACGCCAGCAGATGTGGGTGACTTGAATTCATGTCAGTAACGATAAATTAGTACGTAGTTCTCAAGGTTTTCAAGTGCAACGTGGAGGTATGTAGGGTTTATCCATATTGGGATAAGAGCTAAAACGATTTGTTTAAATCAATAAATCGATAGCCGAAAAAATTTAAATCATAAAAATTGTCAAACATTGTCAAACAAGATTTGGGAAAACAAGCTACTTGCAATGTGCATTTCCTCTTCTACTATCTGATATTTATGACCAAATGGTTAATTGATAAAATGAATAGAAGAAAAAAAAAATATTGTGAAATAAAACTTTTCACAGACCCCCTGCAGAGTGCCACGGACCCCACTTTGAGAATCGGTGGGACGTGATGGTTCGGGGCTGAACAAATGGAATGAACTGACTTAACATCGTCTGTGGATCGTGACAGGCGATCTGTGGCCTGCACATGCTCCTTGTATTAGTCAATTAGGTCACAGAGCCGAGGGTATGCGACAGTGAACCCTCAATCACTTGACATGTGGTGCATTAACAAAAGAGTGTATTCAAAACTGCACAGGTAAACAAGACGTATTTATCAGAGGAAATGTTGAGCCATCGGACGGCCTCTCAGGTCAGGCGAGAAAGTTAAGGTTCCTCATTTAAAAGTGCATCATCTCGGATGCACGAGTACATCGACTTACACACCGAAGAAATCCACGCTCACTTATGTGTCAAACATCGCCCTCAGGCTACATGTTGGACATTCCAGCACAAGAAGCTACAGACCAGAGTTGAGGGCTGTCAGATCCAACTTGTTCATTCACATATATCATTTGTGTCGAGCTACCTTTTTCCTCAAGGAAGACAAAGACTCTCCACTTACCCCTGATTCGGGTCGGGTTGCGCTTCTGACGGATGTCTCTCCGGTCGCGTCTCTGCAGCCTCCAGATCGGGAAGGCGTGCGTCTGCACTGACTGACACCTGTTCTTGTGCTGTCGCTTTTCTGTCTGCGCTCTGAGTAATTGTATCCACCCACTCACTACTCGCCGCCCTATAGTGTTCAACCTCTGTGGCATCTGATTGCAGCTCAGCGTTGTGTGTCGTGGTGCCCGTGACAGCCTCTCCTCCTGCAGACGTAGCTGTGACTGCACTACCCGTGGTGTCGCCTCCAGTTTCTGTGGCGACTTCGCTCACTTCGCTTGTTTGGGCAGCCTCTGCCTCCAGGGAAACTTGCTCTTCTGCCTCACTCAGTCTGAGTGTGAGCTTGTCTCCCTCTCCTGTGCTGCTGGAAGCAGTGTACTCAGTGTACTCAGAACTCATAAGGTCTTTGTGGGCCAGGTATTGTGCCTTCTGGCCTGGGAGTTGTGCTTCTCCATTAGGGTGGTCTTCCGTTTCCAGCTCCTCGGTCAAGGTTCCCTCCGACTCCCCCCCCTGCTCACTGGAGGGTGGAGCGAAGTCGCATACCGTCAGCATGTCCACCTGCTGAACCGGTGTGGCAGGTAACTCCCCCTCATCTCTCACCTGTGGCAACACTGCGGTTGCTACTTCTTTCTCCCGACTCTCTGTATCTCTGCCAACAAGAAACTCAGATGTTTCAATCTCCTGCACTTGAGTCTCTGACCTCTGACCTGTGACTTTTTCCTCCAATTCAAATTGGCTATTGACATCCTCTTTCTCTTCTTCATTGGCCATTATGACTCCCTCGTTCTGTACTTTAATAATTACCACTGGGAATTCTCCCTCTTCTCTCATTCTTATCCCTCTTTCTGCAACCTCTGCCTGCTGTGGAAAGTCCTCACGCAGCCAGGCCTCTCTCCCCCCGTCTACCACGCAACTTTCTACCCTTTCATCCACCGTGTACGTCTCTTCGTTCCCACTCCCCTCTTCATCTCTCACCTGTGGCAACACTGCGGTTGCTACTTCTTTCTCCCAACTCTCTGCATCTCTGCCAACAAGAAACTCAGACGTTTCAATCTCCTGCACTTGAGTCCCTGACCTCTGACCTGCGACTTTTTCCTCCAATTCAAATTGGCTATCGATATAATTTTTCTCTTCTTCATTGGCCATTATGACTCCCTCATTCTGCATTTTAATAATTACCACCCGGAATTCTCCCTCTTCTCTCGTTCTTATCCCTCTTTTTGCAACCTCTGCCTGCTGTGGAAACTCCTCACGTAGCACGGCCTCTCTCCCCCCGTCTACCACGTAACTTTCTACCCTTTCATCCACTGTGTATGTCTCTTCGGTCCCGCTCCCCTCTCCGTTGTCCTCTTCAGCACTGTAGTAGATCTCCAGCGCGCTGCCGTCATCCGAGCCGACACTCAGATATGCCGGACTCAAAAGCCCATCAGACCCATCGGCCTGTCCGTAAGGAGTATAAAAAGTCTCTCTCGTTTCGATTCTCACCTCAAGACGCTTCGCTGCACTCATTTTTTCAGGTACGTGAGAGGGGCAGACGGGATCGGTGCTCGCCTCCTCTGTGACTAACTCTTTGACTAGGATCGCTCTCCGTTTGGATTGAGTAACCCGAGTGTCTCCCTCTTGGGATTTTTCATAGTCAGAGACGGGAGGGGCAGCGCTTTGAACCACGGGGACTGACCCGACATTGTCTTGAATGAGGCTAAAACTGTCCGATTTCACAGAGCACGGAACTTTATCGCCATCGCCTGGTTCGGAACCTGAATTGAGAGAGGACGGTAGATATCCGATCTGAATATCCGGGTCCCTTCGAGGCTCAGACGCAGCAGATGTCCGGTAAGAGCTCAATCTGGAGCTCTCGCTCGAATACATCACATTCCTCTCGCTGAAGGTGGCATTTACATTAGTATAACCACCAACGGCATCATCCAGTTTGCGAGCGGCAGAGTCGAACTGAACGTTACTTTCTTTGTGACGTTCATTAAGGGTTTCAACCATGACAGATTCTGATTTGCTGTCAAGATACCTGATCTCGGTAATGATTTGAGGCGACGGGTTTGAGGGGGATGACATTACCCCCGAGCTAAAACTCTGGGGAAAAAGTGACTCATACAACGCCCCATAAACTGCGTCCTGCCTGACAGGTGAAGCATCTTTCTCACCGCCAACAGCCGAGGCTTTGGTTACACTTCTGGCGTTTACGGGTGCAGATCTCTCGGTGCGAGGAATTGAGATTAGTCGATGGACAGACGCAGAATCCGAGTCGAGAGCCGAGTCGTTGGCATGAGGAACAGCGGTCGACTGTGCGATTGCGCCGTCAATTTTGGAGTCAGCACTTGCCAGGGAGAGTTCACCATTTTGACTTGTACTGTCAGCTATGTCGGGGGCGTCGGGTTGATGATGTGATGATCCAGTGTGGGAGATTTCGGTGTTTGTGCGAGACCGCTGGAGAATGTAATTATCACACGGACCGTTGCTTGTGGCGACGGAGTCAACGACTGCTGCTGTGTGATACGAGGTTTCAACCGCGGGTGGAGGCTGGCTAGCTGGAATGCTAGGTAGAGTCTGGTTGTCGACAGCAGGGCTGGTTTCTGCACGAGTCGCGGAGGCAGCTGGAGTGGAGACATCATCCTGTTTATCATCTGATGAGTCTGGAGTATCCAGCTGCAGTTCAGGGATGGCGGCAATCGGTGCCTTCTGCGGCTTCGCATGCACGTCAAACAGATTGGAGCCGTTCGTCAGACGCTCCATTGCCTCCGGTTGGGCGTTCACGGCGACTGATGACTGCGATTGGTTAGGCAAAGGGAAATATGATTCTGACTGGTCTGTGATCACGGCGGGAGGAGACGGGATGTCAAATGTATCGATGGTGTCCAGCTCTGGTTGAGACATGCTGAAAATCGTCTTTGTGTTGGCCTGGTCCAACTCCATCCGACTGTGGTTCGGAGAAGTCTAGAAAAAGATCACATACAGAATTTGAATTTGCAGCTTTGGAGGAGTTAGCCTCAGTTTGTACCTCTGTTGTTTTATCGTTACAATGGAACCATAGGGCCAAGCATCATGTCATTCTGAAAAAATAAATCCATAGGGATCTTTCAAAACAACGCTCGATAGTCTTTGGAATCCTTAAACCTGCAATAACCGTCTGGTTTTGGCCACTTTCGGGCAAGGGAACAAGTTGTGAGAATTTACATTTCAGTTAGCTTTTTTTAAACAGGCAGTTTTTTGGCCAGCTGGAAATAGTGTCCAAACTGACTTTCCTTTAGCTCCGTTTTTGATCTCTACCATCTCTTAAGAGAAATTCCGACTCTTTAGCTGCAACATGCTCCACTATGTTAACCCGCTGGTCGCCAACTGTATTTATCTGCCGTTTGTTGCTGAGCAGGTTGTGGACGGTGAGTTTTTAGAGCTTTTTTACTGAACAGCTGCTTATTGTGGCCGCAAACTGAAACAGTTAAGTTGTGGCCGGAGAACTGAACAATGAGCTGAAACTCCCTATGAAAGCTCTGTGAAAGCCAAAGAGAGCTGCAGATTTGTAGTTTCATTACTAAGGCAATAACAGTATTTTTTTTTTTTTTTACTTTTCACGTTGTGGAAATATGCCATTTCTTGCTACCATCTTTTTTTTGAGTTGTTAAAAATCATTTTAATTGTGATGTATATGGAATATTATTTGGGGGAAAAAGGCTAACCCTGCATTGGTTATTACACAAATATAATGATGATACATTAGAGACACAAACTGGTGCTATTGATAAATCAGACAAAACTTGATCATAACTATATCGGCAGTTGACTCACCAAATTTAATACGTGACAAAAAAATTATTTGCCACACATGAATTTGAGAAACACAAGACTCAGGGAAACGGGAGTTACCTCCTCTTGCTCTTCAATGCCGGAGCTATGAAGGCCAAAGGTGCTCTGAGAAATATTCACTTGATCGTTCTTCTTCTTCTTCTTTTTAAAACCAAAAGAGAAGGTGGCAAACCTCTTTGGCTTTCGGAGGTCCAACTCCGAATAGCTGAATTCTTTGCCCTGAGAGAAAGAGGGAGAGATGGAGTGTGAAATGGGTGAGGGAGTAAGAAATGCAAAATGCAAGACAATAAACATGACCTGTTTCTAAAAGCATCTGAAAAAAAAAAATATATTTATTTTATTGAATAAAATATAAACGGGGAAAAAAACATAGCCTCCTTATCAAACATACCTAACAATTTAAACCCTTGGCAAGAGTTAATTAACTTCCAAACGTGGCCTCTTTCAGTGGCAAGAATGAGGATATTACACAACGAAAAAATGATTCCTGACACCTTACAAGAGTCGACACCCTAACTTCATTCCAAGTAAAGCTGCTCCACCCTGAAACAAAATGAAAGACTAGTAGAACACGATCTACTAAACCTGGTAGCGACTTCCTGTCCTTTTCCAATTAATCCAGTATACTATTACATAGCCTGGAACCAACAGTAGATAGACTGAAGGCAAATAACATCTGCATCAAGTGAGTGTCGGTTCATCGCTAAATAATTGTGACCGCTTAGTTTGGGCACTTGGATTTTGAAGTGACAACCGTCACAGATTGCCATTGTTCCAAAAATGTTTTGTCCAAATCATTGAGATAAGTTTTAATCTGCAAATCTTGGGTGTGCACCTAGTTATGACCCACGTTTTCCTTTGTCAGATATTCTAAAAAAAGACGCCCCAAGCGTGCCATTTCAGGCAAACACTGATTGCAAAGATAGAGGCGACGCTGTTGTAGTGAACCCGCGACGACGAGGGAGAATTGAACACAAGGCTGTCAGTCACCGCCATCAGCCAGATTTTTTTACTGGGTGTACCTGTCAAAATTCTTTCTGTGATGAAAAATTTCAAAAGTACTAGAAGCAAAGTCAACAATCACAGTGGAGACTCGGCTGAGGCTGCAGTGGGTGGGCTGTGTTGGACGCATTTAAAAAAGTCGAGCACATTAAAGTGTTCATGCATACTGTGAGCACGCAAAACTAAACCAGATTTGATTTTAAAAATCCAATCACAAAACTAACAGACCCTTTTTAGTATTATTTTTATTTAATCACAGTGAATCCCGTATTGTTTTTTTTTTTACCTATCACGTCCTACTATTAGAAACATTCTGCTTGCATCTCAATTGAATGAATGTTTGAGGGCAGACATATGAAGGATTGAATGAAACATTGAACTATATAAGCAACCAATCAAATGCAGATCAAGTAAAATAAATAAATAAAATAAAACATTGGTTTTTTGCATTATAAAAAAAAAAAAAAAAAGAAGAAAAATCCAAACTACTGTTACACAACTTCATTAGCATTTACTATTTTCTCGTAACTGTCAGCTGTAGCCACAGTGCTCGCAGCTCAGGAAAAGTTACTTTGGCAAACAATAAGGTTGGCAAATTGGCAAGAAAGAAACCACAGCTGTCAGGATGCCACATGAGCACGTACCAATTAAGATGAGGAGTGGAAACTTCATTATTACCGGTGACATAAACACACAATGTAAAAAATACTCGGTTCCCTCGGGCAGTGAGACGCTCACGCGAGGCACCTGCAGCAGTCCTTATTGGCCGGACCGTCGCTGGATCAAGCGGCTAAACACAAGACGAATGAGATGCTCTTTTTTTTAATAACGATGATTCATTCGAGTTCATCCCCAGGGTGTTCGATGCATTAATGAGGGATTGCAGCAGCGAGGTCAGTGATGCATTTCACCCGAATGATCCTCAATCCAATCCTGCATGATTCTTGCACAATTACAGACTTTTGTCGTTGCGAAGTGGACACCTCCCTGGGTGAACTTTACGACAACACAGGGTCAAAAGTGGTTCGTTGTGTGTATGTTGTGTCCGTGACCTGTCATATGATGGAAACCCTTTTTTAATGTGAGTGACATTACATGACTCACGTCCACCAAAGGTTGCCTCCCACATCTGTTCGCTTTCATTTGAAGAGCTTTGCATGTAGAATCTGCCAAGCCAATGGATTACAGTTTGAGAAGTAAAACATATGAGTGGGATTGCTTCACTCCTACATGAAATCTGTCCTGCAGGTCTCAGCTATAAAAGCAGTCAGATCAGAATTGACCTCGACAACAACAATGCTGCTGTTTAGTAAAACACTGGCGCCCTCTTCTGGAGGGAATAAAACCTATTTGGTGCATTTCTCCTGTTTAACTCTGTGTCATATCTACTGCAGGCATACATGGGAAACAAGACTAGAGTAATTTATACAAATGTAACCATAACATTGCGGACAAAAAATATGCAACAATCATAAGTGTATTGAGACTTATTTTTTTATTTTTTTTAAAAAGGTATGGTATCTTTTTGTGGGTGTAACCCAATTGATAATATAAGTGTTGTTAAATAACAATAGCTACATGGAGTAATATAATAAAGAGTGTGCTTTTTTTGCACAGTGCATATTATGAGGCCTTTTTCAGACTGTCCAATTTTTTTATGTGGATTCACCCATGAAATGTGATTTTTTTTTGGGGGTTTGTAATGCGATGTCAATCGGATTTCTACCGAAGCGTCTCAGTCCGGACGCTCTAGCAACACACAACCAATTTCAAACTTCTCTTTTGCCTCCCGAGGACTACATGCTCCCACCACAGGGAGGCCTGCAAACTGCAGCACGGAAGAGTTCTGCACTCCCACTTGAAAGCGCGAATGTTTGATCTATCCGCCAAACCTAAGAAAGTGGCTTTGGCGCCTCAACCTAACTAAGCAGTTTTGGCGCCTAAACCTGACCAAACTGACCGTTCTTTAGGGTGTATCATGTAGTAGGTGTGTCCTGTAGTACTGTGCACCCTGCAGATATACCCACTTTGTGTGGAGGGCGAACAGATCACCTACATCGTTACCACAGCAACACACGCCGATGGGTTGGTGATCCGATCGGATCACTTGCAATTAACGGTGCGTGCCATCTATCTTGAAGATCCGATGTGGAAAAAGACAAACGGATTTTGCAGGCAGTCTGAACGCTGCTTTTAGAGTTACCTGTACGTGTGTGCTTGTGATTGCGAGTAGGCCATCATTTTTTTTAAAGCAAGATCCGGAGGGAGAATCTACAAACCGTATAGGTGGAATGCAGTTACCGTTGAAGAGGGGGGGGTCATGAAGTCATCCAACAGGGGTACGCAACTTTCTCAGACAACGGTTTGCCCCTAAGGATATTCTTGTTTGGACAAGTAAAGAGAGAGGGAAAACCTAGAGGGCTGTTCTGCTATATCTATGGGACCAAAACACAGGTGTGAATACACACAAAGCTAAAATATGAAAGGAATCTTTCAGATGTTTTTTTTTGTCCAGTGTGAAACGGTTGTACTGTCTTAATATCTAAAACTCAGTCATGCAATCATTTTGTCTCAAAACTTTTGTGCATTGGCCAAATAGACATTCTATTGGTAAACAGGGCAGTAAAAAATATATATATATATATTTCCCCCCTTGGAATTTCTACTATAGAAATCACACAACGTGAACTGATGAGGAAATTGGTGATACATTACATGCTGAAGTTTCAGGGCAGGGCAAAGGGGTACGTTTTTAAAACTGGTTACCAGACTGGCATTTGCCTTCAGCTTTTGATGGACAACCCAGACTGAATAGTTTACATATTTTTATTGCTTATAATTGTGGTCATAATGGTCCTTTGTAATTACACGCCATATTGTAGAAATGAATGCTGATCCCCAGGATGACTTAAGACTATTGTGCGTTGCACAAATGTATGTCTATCTCTCTCTCTCTGCGTGTCACACTCATACAAGAAAATGGCTCAGCTTCAACATCACTTCAAAATAAAATATAATGAGTCTAACATAATGCTTGCTAAATTTAGACACTGCATTTGTAAGTTTATGTCTAAGTTAACACACAATATGCAGAGCAATTACCGGCTTTATAACAGTAAACGAAAATCTAGTAGAAGAATTTTTTTTTTACTGGGTTCATGGAAGCATGGTGCTGACGGTGTCTTCATTATTGCCTTTTCCCGGCTGCGGCTGCGGCTGCGGCTGCGGCTGCGGCTGCGGCTGCACCTCCACCCCGCCCCGCCCCCCCCCACCCTCCCCACCCTGTCATCAGCGGAATGCCTATCCCTCTTGAAACTGCCTCCAACATTTTCTTTTTCTTGAAGTAAGGGTTTCTTTGAAGAGCTTATCTTGTTTGTATCTTGGGAAGGTTCTGAAACCAATGCTGATCAGGTCCAATAAAGCTTATTACTCTAAATCAATACAAGCGGTATCCATCTGTTAAGTAAAATGCATACTGTATTTTGGATTTGAAATACACAAAATAACATTTTCCCCTTAGTTTGTCAATAAATATAATACACTTTACTTCATGCACAAGTAAAGTCAAACCTTTATTGCAAACTCATACGAACGCTGTGTCTGTGTTACACAGCTTCTATGCCAATAAGAATAACTACTTTAAAAAGGACATTTCTAAAATGTTCACTGTACGTCACATTGCAGAAATATGTGTAACTGTGAAACTCTGTCGAAGTTAAACAAACAATGTAAAAACTTGTCTGTTTCACTTTTAAAACCGAAAGGCAATCTTGTTACCCAAAGCTATAATTACTCATATCAGGTTCCACTAAACCGGATGATGCCATTTTAAATGCACAAGTAAAGCCTTGTGGGCAACGCACACGCACACGAAAAGGGTTCAACGAGACAAACAGCTTGACTGACCTTTGACCTGGATGTGGTGCCATAGATAGAACTCTTGTTGTCCGCTGCGATGGTGTTAACCCAGGCCTCCCCATCCTTGGCAGGGTTACTGGGCTCAGCAGCACTGAGGGGTACACAGTTAAAAATGGGAAATTAGTGAAGTCTCTGACTGAAACACTTTTAAATGACATGTATGTATGTATGTATGTATGTATGTATGTATGTATGTATGTATGTATGTATGTATGTATGTATGTATGTATATATATATATATATGATATGTAAATAACGTGAGCTATGACAAGTTGTATGGTCAAACATCGGACACTTTAAAAAATGTTATTCTGTGAATAGAGACAACCGTTTATGACAAATTCAGGGATAGACGGTAATGTTTCTAAGCACACCGAAATACATCATGTCCTTAAACGTGATTTATTGTAGCTACTTAAACTGTCGCTTGCATTCCTGTTTTGTGGAACCGCAACATTGTGTTGCCGGAGGCAGTATTGGGATTCTTTTTTTTATTCAACCTTTATTTAGACAGGTAATCTCATTGAGACACCAAGTTTTATTCTACCGGGGATATTTGATGGCCACAGAGTACATTTTTGGGGCCATGGCTAACATCGAACCCAGGAATTAATAAGTTAACATGCAATTTACAGTACAAACTATACATACATGTCATCCTGTTTGTGCAGCAGCGTGAGCAGTGGCTTTAAAAAAAAAGAAAGAAAATATGCTGCTTAGCAAAATAAAGTTGTGAATCATTGCTCCGGGAATGTTAAATAGAACCGGCTAAGCAGGGAGTGAGTTTGTGTGTCTTGGAAGAGCGTTCCACTGTAAATATGACTTTCATATAGAGAACAGGCTAATAATGCAATGGGGATAAAGTTCATTATTTTATTGAGTTAGTTTTTTTTTTTAATGAGGATTACATTTTCTGTACACTTCCTTGTGAAGCGACATGCTTTTGGCTTCATTCAGTCATTAGAATCGTTTACCGACTCACGTCCCGGGACGTCGGCCTCCCAGCGTGATGCCTTCAGGGGCTTCAGAGTCAACAGAGAGGCTCCATCAATAATCATGAGCTGTCATTACGTCAAACAAATGAAACAAAAGGTCAATTTAAAAAACACAAAGGCGTTTTTTCCTTTGCACAACTGGATGAGCAAACATTAGCAGCAGAGCCACAATTTATAGACCACTGAGACTTCAAAACCCCATCCATGATCACGAGTCTGCAACAGCAAACATGAACACCTTTTGCCGTTGTGCGGGAGCTTTTCCTGTATCCATATAAGTGACAGCTGATCACACTCGTTCTTGTGTAAAGACAGATGGAATTTTACACTGTTATACAATGTGACACCAAAATACTTGCAAACAGACAGACAAACACACACTTTTTGAGTTTAAACAGCTTCCAAAACTTATTTTTTTTAAATGCCCAACAGCAGCTATTTACAACTGCAGCGTGTGAGAGAAATAAGCTGCTTTGGGGTCAGAAAAGATGTCGAGAGAGAAAAAAAGGATAAATCATATATTTGTCACATGGTGGCGTGTGTTTACATGTCAACACAAAGACATATACAAAGCCTTTCACTCTGAACTTACGACACAAAACACTTTAACATTCTGAAAAAAGAATCTCGATTTGGATGAAGTTCAACAGGATGTAACTGCCTTCTTTACTTTCTCGCTAACCGTGCAGTAAAATGTGGGAATGTTTGTTTGCATATGTGAGAGAGAGAGAGACAGAGAGAGAGAGAGAGAGAGAGAGAGAGAGACACAGATAGAGAGAGAGAGAGAGAGAGAGAGAGACACAGAGAGAGAGAGAGAGAGAGAGAGAGATTTGCATCTGTATCTACAAGCTGGCAGACACTTGCTGTAGCCAAACCGCATGTTTTCCGTATGCCGACTGACTTAAATAGGCACCATCACGTTCATCCTACAGGAACTGTTCAGCGATTCTGGGAATATGCTTATTTGCATCAAGTCCGCATGGTAAATACATAGCTGGAGTCAGCAGCTTGTTAGCTTAGCATAAATAATGGAAACAGGGGGACACCGCTAGCCTGGCTCTGTACTAATATAACAATATAATATATATTATAACAAATGTGCTACTGGACAGACAAGGGCTAGATGGATACCAGCCATCTTCTCATTTACCTCTCCACAAACTACAAATAACTTCTCACTGAGATATAAAAAGTAAAAATTACTTTTAGGATGCCAAGTTGATTCCCAAGCAGTCGTTGTTGACCTTTGTGTGCTTGTCAAGGCATGTTGCCACATTCAAGCTTGTCAGACATGTGTAACCAGGACCCTTGGAAAGATGACAGACGCTTTCCTACCTCATGTCCTTCTACTCTGCGTTATAGTTACAATCTGTTCAGTAAAAGGACGTCATGACTGCTTAGCCGAACAATGACATTTTAAAATCGGGCTTTAAATGCCACTAAATTCAAAAGCTTTTCAGCCTCACAATGTCTCAGTCATCTGTGGAGGGCCTCCCTGCAGTATTCTCACATGTGCTACAATCATCACTCAAGCACCATTGCCTGAAAGGGATGTAGCTAAAGTGCATGTTGAACTATTTTCATTGTTCAGAGCACACAGCTGCCACAGCTAACCGACGTTGGGACTCATCGCAGTCTTTTGGTCATTCTGCTTTAAATGGATTCGGCAAAAGGCCAATTGATGCTGCCTCTTACTCTTTAGGTAATCATGCAAGATAATTAGCTGAATTCAACATTGTTACCTACAGTAGAGGACGGTCTGCGCACCCCCAGTTTCAATGAACAGACAGGACTACCTGTTTTGGAGCAAAGCAATGTACATATACGTATGTCATACATCCCCTCTTTAAAAGAAACCAAACTATCCCTTTAATGATGGAAATCAGGCTTTTTTTTTTGTCTGCCGTGTCATTTGGAGTCAACACCCCCATTTAACAAAGAACAATAGACGGAATGGAACAGATAAAACATTAACCCAACAGCAGTATCGCCAATTCACTACTTGAAGCCCACAATTGATTTCACCGACAAAGCTATCTACAACTCCACTGAATCCAGCTCTTTGAATTCCTCTAATGCTATTGAACCTGGCCCGTCAATAATAACCAGACAAGAGTGGAGAAAAAGCAAAATGCCACATGAGGATGAATTCCAGACAAACGGATGTAAAAGATTCAAAGAAACAAAGCAGAACCCCAAATGAAGGCCTGATGGTATTGCACTGCATTGGTCTAATACTTGGACGCAATAATAGTTCACTCTGCCTCAATAAACATGTTTCAGGATGAACAAGTATTTTATCCAGAGCGGTGTGCAACCATAGTTCCGGCACAAAGATAACAGGTTCAACGATACGTTGAACCTGTTATCTTTGTGCCGGAACTATGGTTGCACACCGCTGGTGACTCATTTTGACCCCGATTGTTCTCAATAATGTCAGATATTTAACTACAGCAGACTTGAGACATCTCAGCTTCAACTGTGACTAAGATGTTGCAAATGCATCCCTGGCACAATGATGGTGTATATAATCCCATGACAATGCAGCAGACATGTGGAGCGGCAGGTTTCTCTACCCGGTATTTGTTTGGCTCCACAACTCCACTCGGAATCCCGACAAGCTTTGCTAGAACTCAGGGTGTGTTTGACTCATTTGAAAAAGGGAAACTTGAGAACTTCCGCCATCATTTCATATATCAGGGGTACGGTTTCAAAACGAGTCCATCACGACTTTGACATCGCCTTGAACTGTCTGAAAGGCGATGTCATGAGTCAAAACAAACAAAAATAACTACAAGATGTATTCCTCAGACCCTGAAATCCTCAAGTCTTTGCCAGATAAGACCCCGGACATGGATTAAAACGAAATCCTTAACTAACAACAAAAACAGATTTAGTCCGTGTCTGGATTGAAGTCTGATCTAGGACATTCATTCTGATGTCAACAATTAAGGAATGCACCCATGCACTGCGAATCACTTGAACAGAAAAATCTAACATAACAGCTCATTGACGCTTGCAGGAAGTGATTATAAATCAACAATCAGTGGATGAGAGGCTGGTGTCCTGAAAATGAATATTAACATTAAGCTTGTTTTTATTTGTTTTGAACTGAATGTGTGCGCTGTTAAACGTAAGCCTTGCGTAACCCCCGTGTGCATCTCTTGTGTGCAAAGGCGGTCCTCGCAGTGTCAGCCTGTCATATCTTTTTGTCCCTGTGCAAACACAAGCTGTCACTGAGTCTGGCCTACAACCACACGGACAACATAATTACATTGTGACATGTGACTAGTGGTTCAACCACCCCTTCACCGTGTGCATCTTCACACCCCTTTGCTTATATAGTGTGTTCCCACAGCGCACCGTGTCTCCTTTATAAATTTTTCAGGCCTCCACGGTGAAGTTGACAGTGTTCAAAACTGACTTTTAAAAGTGTTCCATGTGCATGTATGACACTGGTAAACAGACACAGGGACTTCTGAGTTGTTTAGCCTCTTGGTTCTTGTCTCTGTTACGCATCTCTCTGTGTTTTTGCGTCCCTTTCTGGTCATTTTGAGTCTCTTTAGTGGTTGTTTTATGTCACTCTGTATTTGTTTCTGTGGTTATTTTTTGTCTGTGACTGTTTTGCCCCTTTTTGTAGTTGCTTTGCGTCTCTTTGTTGTCGTTTTGTGTCCCTTTGTGGTCATTGTGTCCCTTTGTATATTCATTTTGAGTCTCTGTAGTTGCTTTGTCTCTTTATAGTCATTTTGAGCATCTTTGAAGTCTCTTTGTAGTTGCTTTGCATTTCTTTGTAATCATGTTGAGTTGCTTTTTAGTTGCTTTGTAGTAATTTTGAGTTGTTTTTTAGTTGCTTTGTGTCTCTTTGTAGTCATTTTGAGTCTCTTTGTAGTCATTCTGAGTCTCTTTGTGGCTGTTGTGTCCCTTTTAGTTGTTTTGTTCTCTTTGTAGTCTCTATGTAGTTTCTTTGTGTTTTGTGTTTTTGTAGTTGCTTTGAGTCTCTTTGATGTTGTTTTGTGTCCCTTTGTGGTCATTGTGTCTCTTTGAAGTCATTTTGAGTCTCTTTGTAGTTGCTTTGCGTTTCTTTGTCGTCATTTTGAGTTGCTTTTGAGTTGCTTTGTGTCTCTTTGTAGTCATTTTGAGTTTCTCTGTGGCTGTTGTGCCCCATTTTCATAGTTGTCCATTTTAGTTGTTTTGTTCTCTCTGTAGTCTCTATGTAGTTTATTTGTGGTAATGTTGGGTCTCTTCCTTCTTGGTAGACATTTTGTAGGTGAAGGCCAGACACTTTGGGTCTCTGGAGCCTGTGAACCATTCAGTCATCTATCCATGCTGTCGAGATGCCTGTATTGTTTACAAATGGGCACATCATAGTCTAGCAGATGTTGTTTCAAGCTCTGTTTATAATAATGACTTCATAGCTCAGCAGCTTTATAAACAGCCGACCTTCGGCATCAATGACTAAAAAGTACTGACAGCAACATTTTGGAGGAGCCGGTTTAATATCTTGCATCTTGATCTTTTTTAACGGTTAGTTGGTGACAGACAGCCTCGACTTTGTATTCATTATGAATGTGTCTCGCCATTTTGTTTATCTGTCTTTTCCATAAGATTAGTGCTGCAACAAATTATTATTTTCATTATCAATTAATCTGCGGGTTATCTTAATCTATCAATCAGATATTTGGTCTTTAAAATGTCAGAAAATAGTGAAACATTTTCAATTCAGTTGCTCAAAGCTAAAGTTGGCTTATTTAAGTTGCTTGTTCCACCCAACTAGCAGTCCAAAAGGCAAAGAAGACTTTTAAACCAGAAAATATAAAACATGAAGAAGCTACAAACAGACGATTTTTAAGTATTTCCACTTTGAAAATGATTGGCACGACAAAACAGATCAATCAGTTGCTCAGCTTTGAATTACGTGATCAGAGTAACAGTTATTGTTGGTACCCTCAAATGATGAAATAAGGAGAGCGGGTTCTGTTGGGACAGTGACTTCTTATCAAGTTAGAGAACAACTATGCCGATAGCATTCACCTCGTTAAAACTCCGCCACACCCTCTTCCCTTTTAACCTCAAAGTGGAGACCTTCTGACTATTCCTCACATGTTATTCACAGTTTTGAAATCTATAGCATGCAAGTCACATTTGGGCTCTTCTGTTATTTTCCTTCTGCCTTTTTTAGCTGTGCCACAGACAAAAAAAACATATTGTTGGGAAGCTTATTTTCTGTCCCACCAGCTGATGCCAGCGTTTCAACAAACTCATTTTGGGGCGATGCACTCCTTGTACAACTAACGAAATTGGGGCCTTCACGTTTGGGTTGGTCACAAAAGTGTTCCAACTGACCCCGCTGTCCCTACAAAAAGATACTCAATCATGCATTTTGTCTTCAGCTAAACAAATACCTAACAGTGCAGCAGCTGCTGTATGCTTGACTTTTCCAAAAAAGGTTCACAAACCAATTTTCTGCATGTCCCTTAAGGATTCTGCAAGCTTTCGAAGAACTGAAGGAGGTTTAAGTTCCCCATATACTCTATTTGCACTTTTGCACAATTGCATAATGACTGAAAGAATGGACTGGAATATTATGGATTTCACAGTCCCCCCTTTTAACAGTCCTGTCTAGACAGAAATGCCCTTGTGGGTTATCTAAATCTCTATCAACTCAATCATCTTCAAAGTCACACTAATTCTAAGGAAATGGATTTGGCATGGTGCAGGAAATAACCCTTTTCAGCTACCATTAACCTCATTACATACTTTATTGCCTGCTAAATGTCCGTACAGGCTGCTGGACAGCCAGCTGTATGGTGAGATCTGACTTAACTCACAAGGGGCAGGTCCCATTCAACAAAAGTATGTAGAAGGCTCAACTGAGAGGAGCATCAATCCAAAAGTCCACAACTTCACCCCAGACACACACACATACACACAGTTTGTGTATTAGTAGTGTACAAAGATAAAGACCGTCAGTGTGGGTCCATTTAAATGTAAAATGGCTCTTTAAAGCGTCAGAAGCTGCGCCATGCCAAGAACACTGGCCACTGGGAATTCACTGCATTCTGCAAGCCTACCTGAGTAATTGCTGGATCTCATTTGCCGCCTTCCCGGGACCAGAGTCATTCTTTGTCTTCTTCTTGAACTTTAAGAACTTAAACTTTGTCTTCTCTTGCTCATTCTTGTCCTTCTCCGCCGATTCGTCCAGGCTGACTTCGCTCCTGGAGAACAAACTTTTCAGAGACCTCCTGGATGAGCTCTTCGCCATCTCTCCACGCAGTGCGTAACGTCCCCGCGGAGCAGAGCAGGACTGATGCGCGAGACAAAACCCCCCCCGCTTTTGCCTACGACGATCGGTTCAATAAGACCTGATGCAAATACTCGCGCAGTGGGAGAAAACCGCACAGATGGCACTTGTTGACAGATAACAGCTGCTCCCGCTGCTTCATTTTCTGTGGGATATGCAGAGCTCAGGTGTTGCGACACGCCCATGAAAAGCAACACCCATCCCAGACAGCCTACAATAACAGCCGTCACTCTTGGTCCACCAAAGTATTACGCAATGAAATAATTCAAAATGTGCACATTTAAATTAGTGTCCTAATGGTTCTCCTAGTTGCATGCGATGTTTTATTTTGTATTGGTAGTCTGTCTTTATGATAAGACGTTCCTAGTTTTTCTATCTTCCAGGCAGTATCATAGGTCAGGTATGAAATCTTGATAAATGTCGGCGGACTAAACACCAAGGAAGGAAATAAGACCCTGTCTTTACCGGTTTATCCTGGACAAAAACCTGATTATGTCATATTTTATAAATATATTAGAATATGTTATCAATAATATATATATATATATATATAACCTCTATGTTAATAAGATGTGCACAGGACACAATTTGGAATGAACTTTCAGCATTACAGATAGGCATAATTAGCTCAAATTATAGCTTTTGTACATAATAGAAAATCTAGAATTATAACAAATAATAATAATAATAAGTATTATTATTATTATTATTATTATTATTATTATTATTATTATTATTATATCAAAAGACCATCTTGCGATGGTATGACTCCAGCCCTGCAAATCATTATGCAATAAAATAATTCGAAATTAGTACATTGCAATTTGTTTCCTAATGGGTCAGGGTGTTACAACGGCTTTCTCCAAGTTACATGCAATGTTTGTTTTTGTATTGACAGTCTGTCTTTGCGATAAGATGCTCCTAGTTTTCCTATCTCCCAGTATTTCATAGGTCAGGTATGGAATATCTGCCGGGCAAAATCAGGGGTTAATTAGGGGCCACTTCCTCCCACCCTGCTTCCTGCGCCCTTGCACGGACCACACCCACCTTCGCACTCTTCGCCTCAATGTCGATCTGAACCACGCCCCAGGTCCAGTTTTGTGACTACATCTCGCACAGTGGTGGCGCCATCTGTGTGACACAATGTGTCAACAGACTCCATCACCTGACAAAGCACTCAAACCCGCTCCTGTGCTATGGTTCATGTTAAAGAGGGCGTCTCCAGGACC
This sequence comes from Ophiodon elongatus, assembly GCA_016806645.1. Lineage (NCBI taxonomy): Eukaryota > Metazoa > Chordata > Actinopteri > Perciformes > Hexagrammidae > Ophiodon > Ophiodon elongatus. The sequence continues at coordinate 54,338 of JACSYO010000613.1, read as the reverse complement.
TCCTGATGCCATGATATCACACCGGCAGACACATAAGGTCAGAACAATAATAACCACACGCTGTGGCTGTGACAATAATGGTAATGGATTAGATACATAATGTTATTGTAATAAGCATTTACGCAAAGCAATTTTCCGCTTTGGTATCGAATACTGATCTCCTCATTAATGCGTACCTCCACAGTGCGCAATCACAGTGGATGAACGGCGACGTCTTGTGGTTGCTGGGCAATTTGCAACCTGATCACAGATCTGACCAAAATTGGCACAGAACCACAGGCCTGTGCATGCGGCTTACTCCGCCTCACGGTGGCGCCACCAGCGTGCTGGATCCAATCGAAGACGGCAACCTGCATGCGTCACAAGTAAAAGTAAGTTCCATTGAGTGCTACCTGTTTGATAAGGACATGAACATACTGATGTCTCCCCTCCCCCCACCCTCCTCTCAGTGACACATAGAAATTACTGCCATTACAGTCAATATTTGCTGTACCATAAAACCAAAGAAAAAATCCCCCTATAAAGTTATGAATTTACTCACAATACACGTGATATTGTAAAATGTTATCATCTTGATGATCAAACACTAAAGTTGCCTTATATTGCTTTCCTGTAATAGTAGCCACCCACACTGGTTGCACTGCAATCCGTGAGGAGATAAGAGACTGAAAACAAACCCTACATTATCTTGTATCTAGTAAGGGCAATAAAGTGAAGTCATCGTATCCCTCTTCGTGCTGGAATTCCCCTGCAGCAACCTCCAGGGACGCGGAATTAGCTCATATGCCATGAAGGGTCAACAAAATCAGCCAAACCAAAATCAAATAACTGTACTAAGGTATTTAAAAAGACACATCCCTGCACATGTACACGTCCGTTGACTTGATTCATGCATAGGGGCCACGAGCGGCTGGGCCCCCCACTAACTGCTGACTCCCCACTAACTGAGCATTGTGTACAGTGTTCGTATTCAGGCATTTTGTATGTTCCCTTGGTTTGCTGCTTGGTAATGTGATCATACGCGAGTAAATTAAGGAACGTGTGCCATGTCATATATCGGCTGAGAAAACTATTTTAACAGTGGGCCCTTAGATCTGGCAATAAAGCAGAACCCCATACAGTAAAAGTTTAACATTTTGGGAAAATGCACTTATTTTCTCTCTGGTGGAGAAATGGATGAAAAGTATGATAGTCCTCTTCATATAGCTGTTAACTATAAGGCTTCAATCGGCAGCCAGTTAGCTTAGTTCAGCACAAACCTAGAAATGGGATGAAAAAGGGCTCTGCTACAGGCCTTTACTCAAAAATGAATGGAGTGTATCTCTGCAACTCTGCCTTTTTGAATAATCAAGGGATTCTAATGAAGGTAACACTTGTGAGATGTCTGCAGATGTGTAAGCATTAGCATATATGTTACTTGGTAAATGTAAATGAAGATGGAACACAACGCCTAACAGAATGGGGAGACTGTGGCTGAGTGTTAGAGCAGGGTCGTCTTTCAATCAGAGGATTGGGGGTTCGATCCCCGGCTCCGCTAGTCCATATTGATGTGTCCGTGGGCAAGACACTTAACTCCCAATTGCTCCCGTAGCTGTGCCTATACGGTGTGTGAATGTTGTATGAATGTTAGTTAGTCCTGATGGGCTGGTGGCACCTTGCATGGTAGCCCCTCCCATCATTGTGTGAATGGGTGAATGATGTCATGTAGTGTTAAAGCGCTTTGAGTGGTCGGAAGACTAGAAAAGAGCTCTACAAGTACAGTCCATTTACCAAAACTGCACACTTTTTGAGTGAATATCCCTTTGGGTTGATGCAGTCGCAGCCAAAAACCTCAAGCAAACCATATCACAACATCTGAACATCACCTGTGCCCAGAATGATGCTAGTAAAGGTAAGCAAAGCAAAATTGGAGAGGTTTTAGTAGAGGCATGTTAAGGCGGAATCTTCATCCTGACCATTTTGGGTACCATCTGCTCCATTTTACGTTTGCATGTAACTGTAAATTACATGTAAACTCATTTAATTCAATTAACATGTCACTATTGGTATTAATTCCATATAAATGCAACAGTTTTTATTTTGTTTTGAAAACCAATCAATCGATCAGACCATATACACGTTCTTATTCATAGAAAATCCCAAGTCTATGTGGACAACTGTGGACCGTATTGAAGGCCGATGCCTGTACTATAAGTGCAGTACCCAAATGTATCCACCAGGCGGAGACATGGTACATTTTCTTTCACATGCAAGACTGACGATGGGCTCCTCCATACAGGAGGAGGTGTGCAAATGTTCCTCCATGCCCTGCTGGTTAAGTGGGTTTTGGTCGTAGAGTGATACGACTCACACCGTTGGAGTCTCGGCTTCCATGTCGTTTGTGCAGGGAGCATGAAGTAGCAAAATATCTAGCACCATTATGTCCATCGTTTTTGTTTGCTTTGTGTTGAAATTGTGGTTTGCTGTGGTTTGTTTGTTTCGCAACGTGCTCAAGTTTTCCTGGTTGGGTTCTGAGAGGTCTTAGGGGACGAAACTTTTGGTTTCTGGGTGGTGGCTGTAGGAAGTTAATGGTCGCACAAGATATGAGAGCGATATCAACCCCTCTTATCGCACTGCCAGCAAATTAATGAATATAGCTACTTTATGTGTCCTGAACTGACCAAATGTGGTAACATACAAACCAGCGTTTATTATCTTTATGTTAAACCTTTAGACCCATTTGGCTGATTGCTGCTGCATCACCACCTCGTGCTGTTACTCGGAGCCCTCCACCCATGTATATGGCCTTCTCTGCTGACTTAAAAAACAAGAACTGCAATCGAAAGTCAAACACTGAGGTCAAACTGAAGCTAATGATGAAGGGATGAACCCTGATGACATCCAATTGCAGGTGTGCACCTCTTGTCTTGTTGACATCAGCCGCTGATTATTTATAACTCAAGTGTTAAAGGAAGAGTCCTCCTTGTTGGGCCAAAAGTGAACTTTGGCATCAGAATTTGTCATCCACGTAAAACACACACACACACACACACACACACACACACACCTCTGCCATTTATCTCTGGCATCTTTCTGTTGAATTAAAACAGAAAGTCAGTCATGCCACGCTCAAGTTACAGCTGCCAGATGTTAAATATTTGCTGATTGTCCTCCAAGTAAGTGGACTTGGCAACAGGCAAACCCACTGCTGCTGTCTCTCTTGATTTATTTCAAGGACAACATGTATTAAATGGAAGTTCTGTAGAAAGGTTTTTTTATCTTTTCCCTAGAATCATTTTATTATGTACTTTGTATGGATGCACGCACATCGTATCATAACATAAAAACGTATTCAATTTAAATAATTACTTTTACTTTCTTTTGAACTTCCCTCCTCCTCTATTTAGATATATTGTACAGGTTTTAAGTTCTTTCTCTCTGAATATAGTGCACGTAACCAAAATTGGTTAGGATTGACTTTCAATACACATACTTATGACATACAGCACAATGCAGGACATTTAACACTGTCCCAGATAAAGCAGAAAACACTTCGACCAAATACATCTGAGATGGACAGATGGGTGTTTGCCACATGACAAATCAGCAAGAGTGTGAAATGTGCAGAAATGTGTGTGAAGCGTTTGCTGGTAGTTGTTAAAGAGATGTAGCTGTGAGGTAAAAGTATTAATGGCAAAAGGAAGCATTTTACAGTCTCCCACCTCCCCCTTTGATGCTGAACTAGACCATGCGTGAGCAGAGGGTTACTGACACTGTAAGTGGTGGATATACATGACGCATATGCTCTCTGCACAATGTGTCCCTATTTCGAAACTTATCAGAGACATAACGGTACTGAGTTGCATCACAGCAGTGTATGGATGAGATTTATGTCCAAAAAAGGTGTGGTTTGCTGCATATGTGTGGTGCAATCTCTGACTTTTGTTGCAAGTAGGCTGAATCACCATAACGGCACAGCGCATCAGGTTAGGGCTGTAACAGCTGTGCAGAGATGGGCAAAAATACATCAAAATGTATTTTGATACAAAATACAAAATACCCTTCAAATAAATGTATTCAAATAAAATACAAAATACTGGTGCCAGAAAATGTAACAAAATACAATACATGTATTTTGTATTTAAAATATAGGAAATACTTTTTTCTGGATTTTCCGTTTTCTCACAATTTGGTATAGCAGAGCATTCAGGTTTGGGCTATATAATGTACACAAAGCTCTGGTGAACCCCACAAAAAGGAAGAACAGTCACAGAATGTCAGTGTAACTAAGCAAAGCTATTAAAAGACAACAACTTGATTGATTATGTATATATATATATATATTTTTTTTTATTAATGGGACTTAACAGCCCATAAACTTTGGCTTTGTATCAACAAGAAAATATTCATCACATATGAATAGTATCACACATTAGGCCTATGTATACTATAAAAGCAAAATATAGAATTAAAGCCAGTTGTACACAGGTAAAGAGCCTAAATAAATTACTGTACATCAAATTCTGCACAGAAAAATTAATACAAATAAAAGGTAAATAGTAAATCAATACAAACGTGTATAAGTGAATAAGTAAACTAAGAATAATTTCATAATATGCCTTTTAAATAAAATAAATTGGATATTTAATGTTTTTTAGTTTTTTTTAACAAATGGACATCTACTGTCATAGCCTGGCTAACTGTGAACTATATTATCTGCCAGTAATTGATATGGCATTATGACAGTCATTTTGTAATTGTCACTGCTGACATTCACATTGAGAAGATACAGCATAACTTGCAATATAGTGCAAGATTAGATGGTCAGATGTCTCTTGATAAGGTTATCATGAACATACAAGCTCCCAATCTCCGTCTTCCTACAGCTAGCTACTCGACTGATAAGTTAACTAGCTAAACACTGGCTATGCACTAGCCTAGACAGTATGCTAGCGTCATTAGCATGTTAGCATCGATCGCTAGCTTGATATTATAACCATCACCATGTATATACAATAGGCTATGTAGCCAGACCCAGACATAAATTATACATCAAGCTAGTTGACATCTGTCACACTCAGATAAAAATATGTACCTTGACAGACAATCCGTTGAACTTGAAGATCTGAAGACTGAACTCGTGAACTGTTTTTTGATTCGTGGACAAAGTATTTTGAGTATTTTAAATACAAAATACAAAAGTATTTTGTTACAAATTACGTTAGATTTTTTTATCGGCCCTATCAAATACAAATTACAAAATACTCAAAAGTAATTGAAATACGTATTTCAAATATAAGTAATAGAAATACTGCCCATCTCTGTGTGTGTGTGTGTGTGTGTGTGTGTGTGTGTGTGTGTGTGTGTGTGTGTGTGTGTGTGTGTGTTAAAGGTACGAACAGGTGCTGTCATGCACCTCCATATGTTGATTATTAATAATCATAGGACATTATTCTAAGAGCTGATTTTATTTTTCATTTAGGTAATTCAATAGATAATAGTTTAATAGTATACTACATAAAGTTTTATTTTGGTTTGAATGAAGTGTATTTTGCTGTGCTCTGATATCGGATATCGGGGTTAATATCGAACCGAACATCGGTCAAAACTGCTGCATTTAAAAGGTTTACACTTGAATTGAAATTTGTATTAATTTTGAAAATAGTTGCTTTTTATGATTTTAAAAAAAAAAAATTCATAAAATGCATATGTGTGTATTTATTGGTAAGATTTAGTTTTAAAAAGTTGAGAAAGCAATGTTTAATACAATCCTGACATTGCCTCAATTATTTAATACACTTTTTTTAACTTAAAATATAAAATATTGGGCTGCACGGTGGTGCTCCTGTCACCTCCCAGCAAGAGGAGCCAGGAGCCAGGGGCCCGGGGTTGATCCCCGATCCCGGGCGGTCCTTCTGTGTGGAGTTTGCATGTTCTCCCCGTGGCAGCGTGGGTTCCCTACAGGTTCTTCGGCTTCCTCCCACAGTCCAAAGACATGCAGCTCAGGTTAATTGGAGGTTCTAAAATTGCCCTTAGGTGTGAATGTGAGCGTGAATGGTTGTCTGTCTATATGTTTGCCCTGCGATAAATGCCTTTGCCCAATGTCAGCTGGGATCGGCTCCAGCGCCCCCTGTGACCCCTGAATAGGATAAGCGGTTTGGATAATGGAATGGAATATATCAAATTTAAAATCATGACCCAATCCTGAAATGTAAGTGCTGCTATAGCACACTTTAAGTTATAAAACACATTATAGTTACTTGCTGTTTTCTATCAGGTTTGTGATTCTGATTCTGATTACTTCTATTTTCATTCCTTTAACGGTCATTTTAACTGACAATAATACTACTACTACAACTAATAATAATAATAATGAGTGTGATACTGATAAAATAACAATTTCCTGAGCATAAATTATTAATAATGTTTTTCTTTATTTGTCCATTGCCTTTGTGTCTCTCCTCCCCTCTCTGTCCCTCTCATAGAATGATTCACTTTTAGTATTCTCATTATTTCTGAGAAAAGGATCGGCTATAATATCCGGCAGGTGCTGAAGATGATTATGTCCACAAAATGCTTCAAAATGTCGTGTAGACATTAATGGTCATGACACATTGATCTGTCCGGAATTGGTGAATAGCACTAGTATTTATGCAGTCTGATGAACTCCTCCTGCACTATTATCAGTTGCAAAGTTCAAGCAGGTTGGACATCGGGACATCGGGCCACGTACCGGAATCGGGACGTCGCTGCAGCATCCGTTATATGTTAAAAAATAAAATAAAGAGGGCGGGGTTTAGTCTTCATGGTGCACAATACACTCCGTGGAGTGGCGGTGGCTTCTTGGCAGTCAGTGTTCAGCACGGCACATTGACTTGTGGCCGGACCGGACTGGACCGTACACATGCAAATGACGCAAGCGGTCCAGCTCTCTGCACTGTGAGAGTGCGTTTTGCCCCAAAGTCGCACCGCTCTTTGTAATACTGAGAGCGAAGGAAATCACACCACTTGTGGAGCACGATGTCATCGTGCACCGGTGTAAATTTCACCCCAGAGAAACTGGAAACTTTGCCATTAGAGTTATTGAGGGTCAAGAGAAGAAGCTCTTTACATGCAAATGACGTGCATGATGCAATCGAGATAGTGACTTCCCTGGAAATTCTCGTTGGCGCCATGTAATGTGTACTCAAGATAAACTTCCTTAAGATGTTTTGTGAAGAGTGATTCACTTGATTCGAACTGTCACAATACTGAGGCATGCTGAAGCCTAAAACCTGTGTGTGTGTGTGTGTGTGTGTGTGTGTGTGTGTTTGTGTGTGTGTGTGTGTGTGTGTGTGTGTGTGTGTGTGTGTGTGTGTTTGTGTGTGTTTCTTTTTGGTGTGGTGTGTTTGGTGTGTTTCTTTTCATTTTTGCCTGTCAACCTACCTATGTGGCAAGTTAAAGGATGTCCTGTTGTGATTCTCAGGGGCTGCGCGAACTGCTGCAGAGGGGAACTATAGGCTGTCTGTTTTCAAAGAATAAGAGGAAGAAATTAAAAACAGGATGTCTACTTCGCATTCGCCCTGTCCCCTCAACCGGGCAGACAACAGTGCTTCCAACGGCCGTGTTGTTTAACTCTCTGGGCTTTACAGACAGTGTTTCTAATTCATTTGGTTTTGTCCAATTTTGATCTTTTCTATTTGCCTTTTTTTGCTATCAGTTGATGACGGGGGTGTCCCAGCTCTAGTCTCTCCGCTCTGGACAACCGTTCCAAACGGCATACTTTTTCTTTTTTCACATTTTTTCTTTTAGCACATACTACAGCTGCGACAGTGGAGTTCCTCCCAATGTTTTCTTTGTTGTTTAGTGCCCCCAATTTCCCTCCAGGGACAATAAAGATGTATCGATTTCATTTAAATCATAGGGTTGAGTGGATTATTATGTACAAGTGAATGGCCCTATATGTTTCAAAGGATGTGGTGCTTGAAGGAGGCCGTCTGCAGTTTGATTTTTGATTTTCTTTCCGTTCTCTCCTGTGCTTTATCAGAACAGCACACCGGTATTTTACATTGTCTCTCACTGTCACCACGGCTTCTGCTTCTTATTGCGCAATAAGGTGAACCGTGTCGCTGGCAATGCAGCTGGCAGCCCGCCTAACGTGAAGGATTTCCTGTCACCGCTGCAGTTTGACGGTGCATTCGGAAGGTCTGAGGTGCCTTTATTCTGGTCAGTGGTGCGTAGGTGTTTCGCTGTGGGGTTCTCCCCTAGATCACAAGAGGAAACACTATAGAATGAGGGGTTGTCGGCAAAAAAGAAGAAAAAGTAAGTGGTTAGGACTCGGAGCGAGAGAGAGAGAGACACTGTGAGAGAATTTACTGTAAAGAGCAAACCATGCTGACAGTAACTTTGCTACAGATTTTGTAGATTGAAACTGTGTCTCACTGCCATGGGACGGCAGTGATTGAGTTAGAAGTATCTTTTGGGGTTTCATGTTCGTTTAGGTAGGCCTGTGCCCGTAAATCCGTCACGCTGTTGTTGTTGTTGTCTTGAGAAAAGCCGTGGATAAGATTCAGGTTTTAAATCTACAAACATTGTGTCTGAGAAGGAGGCGCTCGAGAGGCAATAACCAGTCACTTTAAGAAAATAAGATTTCTGACCTCAGAGCAGTTCTTCCGAACTAAGCCAAAGTGTAAAAGAATCAAAACAGGTGATGCAAACCAACACTTGGTTATACTTTGAAAAACTGCCAAGTAACAATCATCAATCAGGAGCATTAATTCTCACGCTCGTTGATTTTGTGATGTAAAAAAAATTATTGTGATGTAAGCAGTGGTTTTTTTGAGTTTCATTGGTGACCGGCTGCTTTCATTTCCTGTATTTTCAAGGAAAGAGAGCCTGACAAGTGAACCAATCAGGGGAATGTAGCGTGGGACTTCCTAGAGTTTATTACCAGTAAGAGAGAGGTAGTAAGCAGGATGTCGCAAGGGCGTATGCGTTGTGTTCCTGCCTACAATACACGGGTCCAGTAACTATGCAGTTATTGTGTTCATTGTGTATCATTTTGTTAGAACTTCCACAAGCGTGAATATCTGGCTATTTTGATATGAGATGTCGGTAATAGTCTCATCTCAAATGAAGAATGGGAAAAAAAGAGAGACAAGGCTTTTAACAACCTGTCCTTTAACCCAGTGGTTCTCAAAGTTTTGATGACTGAGTGACAATTTAGGGAGTCAGCATATGGTTGAGAGCCGCACTAGAAAAATGCACATATCTCACTTCCACATCAAACTGCAGAGTTGTCCAACGCCGCTAACTGTAGCTAACCGCACTAGCATTGATGACGTACAGGAATTCCTACGACACATGTGAGGTGCCGCTAGTTGCCATGCAACCAGTATTTATTTTTTTTAAAGTGAAATTCGTGACCTGACAGAGGCTTTTCTTTGGACGGCGCAGTTTGACGCAGTAGCCGTTATTGAAAGTGAAATGATTAACGTGCATGCATTTCAGGTCACATTTCGTGACTATCCGCCCATAGCTACTATGCCTTAACCTTCATGTTTATTGTTGTAACCATGACAAAAAAGGACTTCTAACCTTAACATAGTATTCATTTTAACTTGGGATGCACTGATCCAACTGTTTTAGCCCTGATACCAAGTACCGATCTGATACCAGTGTTTAATCAATAAGCTGCTAGCCTCACTTTGTGGAAAGGACTGGAATCATTTTCCTATATGTAAGGCACCAACAGGCTCAACATAAACGTTGTTTCCTAACTTTGTAAAACAAAATGTAACAGCTAAATACATAGATATCCATGTACTGAATTATTATTTATAAAGATAATGGTATCTGATACCTGATCTAGCTATTTGAGTCAGTATCGGTATCAGTGCATCCCTAATTTTAACTCAAAGCATGATGTTTTCCTAACCTTAAAGGGGCAATGTGTAAGCTCTGGCCAGGATGTTTGGTTTAAAACATAAAAGCTTGTCTAAGTTTACAGTTACAGTGTTGTCTTGTGTCTATGTCTTGTGTTGCAGAGATATCTACTGAAATGAGCGCGCAAAGCAGCTAGCCCAGGCCCGTCCTATCTTGTAATACCGCTTGTACCTCAAGAGGCGATAGAGAGTCTCTGTAACGTCTCAGCCCAACATGAGATGAAGAAGTAGAGCTGCCTCGAGGGTTGGCCATCACGTTGGAGGTACAGGGTCCGTGTGTGTTTTGATAGTTTTGTTTATTGGATGAAGTCCAAAGTGGTAGAAATAAAAAAATGACTTGTGTTTTTTAAACTATAGGCTCACGCTACATGTGAGGAGTAGGCTTTTTATTTTTTTATTTTTTTATAACTGACTGTAAATGTAGATTGAATTGACCCAGTAGAGGTGAAAGGCTGCTCACCATTTCTTTGGAGGGAATGGCCAGACATTACACATTGCCCCTTTAACAAAGTACTTGATATATTTTTGCTCTTCCATCATTTTCCCCTTAACCTTACCAAGTCTTTTTTCTGCCTAAACCTAACCAAGCCTTAACCATCGCGTTGTCACATCATACATTTGTTTTACAAGTTACAAGTGATTTGTAACAGTTGTTGCAGGCTACTGATAGGGGTGGCAGATCAGAAAACACTTTTGTTTGTGTCGTTCTAGAGAGCATGGACAAACCATGTATTTTGTCATTTCATTTGGAGGACTTGATGTGTTGCGGAGGGTTGATGATTTCTATCCTGCCATCCCAGTTTCTGCATTGTTCCCCCAATCAAATCTTATACCGGTATGAAAACAGACGCAAAATACAGGAGGTATAGAAACAATATCTTTAATATGCTACATCGTGTAAATATAAAAGTATCATCAAAATAGTCTCTCACATATAAATTCTCAACATCTCATAACCTGTTTTCAAAAATAAACTACATAGACAAACATATTGTACAAAGTAAAAAAACACACTACGAAAATCATAAAAGAAGTACATCACTGACTCAGTAGTACAATTTTCAAAAACAGTATCTGCCTACTGGTTTTGGGGAACACCCAAAAGCATTTTTTTCCAGTGCCAAGTGAGAAGAATATTAACAATGTTAGAAAATTGTGCCCCTGTGTTGCTCGTTTTCGTCGTCCAAAACATTCACAGTAAAGCTTTGTACGTAAGGAATATCTGAAACATTTGAATCCAGTAAAAAGCTACACAGCGATCCACTTAGTCTGTCAATACTGACATAAAAACGTTGCAATAAGAAAGACTGAAAGACATTTTCAGAGGACAACCTGCGATCCCATTGAATTTGTAGTTTACTTTCTTTTGGTGGTATTTGGTTTTGTTCAGCACAGTGTGTCTTTGATACTTTGATATCTAAATTACCTGCGAGAAGTTGAAGTAATGATCCAAAAAACATCGCTACACATTCATGTTGTTTGATTGTAGTTTTGGCAATTGCTTATTAACACACAGTTTCAAAAGACCTGAATTTTCTTTCTTCCCTTTTTTAAAATCATAAATAAATAAAATAGTTACAAAACAGGAATGGGGTTTGTGCCATCATCACTGTGCCCTGTCATTCGTATAAACTTCCACTCGTTGTACGCATGCACCCAGAAGCTCAAACACGCTGTCACACAAAGCAAAACACTGCACAAGGACTCATTCACAGGCTCGTGCCACGTTATTGTTCCTGAGTCCATTTGTGGTTTTCCTAAGAGATCAAATCTCTGGAAGTGTCAACACACAGAAAGAAAGAAAAAAACACTAACTCAAAAAAAACATTATACTATTATACAACTAAATAAATAAAGATGACTCAAATTTCAAGAAAAGTAATAAGTTAAAGCACAAAAAAGCAAACAATTCTCTACCTGAGTGAAAATAGTTTTCAATACTTCACAGCTTAACAACAACCTCCTCCATTTTCATTTTTTAAACTGAGTTTTGGGAGGAAGTACAATCACTGAATACCCTCGCCCAGTCTTTGGAATGCTCTTCTTTTGGTGCTGCGCTCATTTGATTATGAAAGTTTCCCTTTTAAGGCCCTTCATGGACTCTTTAGGGAGTTTTATTTGGCGAAGTATCTGTTTTCTTGGTTGCTGGTAGGCTGTATGTCCTTTTTATATTCCTCCCTCTCTTGATTGATTCCTTCTCACTGTCCTTCTGTCTTCACTGTTGGCCGTTGGTGGAGGTGAACAACGCTGGCCCTCTCCTGATAGGCCAGTGGAGGGCTGTGGTGGGATGCAGGTGTCGGTGATTGGGCCATGGGCGTTGCTGGTGAGTTAATAGCCACCGTCAGAGCTTTCAGCAGTAGGGTTGCCTCCTTCTGGTCCTCCTTTCCCTCGCCCTCCAAGGTGCGTTCCAACCAGCGCTCCACCGCCTCCTCCACCTGCAGTGCCGTCGCCGCCTCTGTGAGCATGTCAGCCTCTTGGCTGGCGTCGAACCGCTCCACCATCTGCTTCATGTGCACGTTGACGGGCGTGCTGGACTTGGCCAGGCAGCAGCTGCACTGGTGGATGCGGAGGGAGAAGCGGTGGAAGAAGGCCTGGGCACAGAGCTGGCAGCGGTAGGGGCGGTCGCGGCTGCTGTGGAGGCGCCGGTGCAGTTTGAGGTGGATGTACTGGGTGAACTTGGTGTTGCACAGCTTGCACTGGTATGGTTTCTCCCCAGAGTGGAGGCGGAGGTGGGTTTTCAAGTTGCTGGTGCTACTGAACCGTTTGTGACACACCTGGAAAGCATGAAATGAAAGGTTAGGGCTTCTGTGAGCAGTATTTCAGGTGGCTGATTATTAACACATTTGGATTGTGGTTGGGATTATTCTGGAAAAACTGGGTTACACAGCATGTCATCTTGATGTGTCATGTACACTGTAGTATTAGGGCTGACCATGTTATTCCAGTTCTGTGGGGTACCTACATAAAGAAACATTTCTTTCTTTGTTCTATCCTTTTTCTCAACACTCACACCCACAGAGTCAACAATTACATGACCAAGTGGGTAATGGCTCATTGCAAATGAAAGCGACACTGCCTTACCAGGAAAGTATGTGAGTCAGAGAGCATTTTGGATGTGTTGTGTGTTTACAGTGTGTTTCTATTTGTGTATTTCATACTCTCGATTTGATATCAGAGTCATGTTCAGATCTGCTCGTAAGAGGCGTGGAGTGCGAGAAGAGGACGCACGCTTGGATTGTGATTTTCAACATACCTGACATTCATGTGGCTTCTCCCCCGTGTGGACCAGGTGATGTTTCTGGAGGTGGGCCAGCTGAGTGAAGCTCTTTTTACATAAGTTACACTGGAACGGTCTCTCGCCACTGTGCACTCGGAGATGGACCTACAATTAAAAAAAAAAAAGGTCATGAGCACTGGTGTCAACCGGTGTGGGAAAATAGGAATACATTGAATTACATTTTCAAGCGCAAAAAAGGGGAACTGAAGCGGTTACCTTGAGGTTCGACAGCTGTCCGAAAGTCTTCGAGCAGATATTACATTCATACTTGATCTTTCCATTCTGCTTCTGCAGTGGGTAGGGCAGCGATTTGTGGCCGGGGCCGTTGCGCGTCGCGGTTTTGCTTTTGATCGTAGCCAGGCTTAGATTCATGGCTTCCTCGAAACCAGAGGCCGACTGTTCGGTAGAATAATGCTGACTGTCGGACTTGGGGAGAGGGGAGAGCTCTGGGGTGGCTGGTGCGCCTCGCGGTGGCGACACGTTTGCTTTGAGTTCTTTCAGACCTCCCTGCAAAGACGGAGGGTATGGGAGGGACACTGGCAGCAGATTAGGCGGGACTATGGGCGGGTACGGGAGACCGTCGGTGCCCTGGTAGCCGCCGTATTGGAGAGGTCCTCTTGAGGGCAGCATCCCAGGAAAGGGAGGGGAGTACGAGGGGAGGAGGAGGCGAGGATAGTGCGGGCCGTAGGGAGGAAGGAGCTGGTAATTGGGCTGGAGTGGCCTGGATTCGGGGTAAATGGGGTAGGATGAAACGCCTTCCCTGTAGAGGCCGTGGAGGTGAAGAGGGAGATTTCGGTGCTGGGATGGAAGCGCAGGATGAGGTTCCGGTAAGTACGGATGACTTAAGCCCAGGCTAGGCTCTCTGTGTTGGGGCTTCGGGGAAGGAATGATGTCCCGGACTTCTGGATTTCTGTCGCTCTCCTCCTTCTCAACCTTTTTGCTGAAGTCCATGATCTGGTCGTCAGGCGTGTCCGGCGGCGTGTCTCTTTCCAACATCTCCACGTCGATGTTTTCTTCTCCGTCTTCATCCCTCTCTTCCTTCACCTCCTCCTTTGTTCTGTCTGTAAGCCATGTCTGCTGAGGTAGGTGCTCTTTGATGTACTCCGGCTCTTGGTCTTCCTCTGAACTCATGTATTCTGTGAATAAATTAAATTAAAATTGAGTATTGTCACAGAGTTTGATGAGTGAATAAACCACATCAAACAGGGGTGGGGGGGGGGGAGCTCATTGTAATATCTGGTTCCAGTTAGTTCAAGTTAAAGATGCCTCACACCCATCCACCCACAGAAGGCACTCCCTCTGATGGTAAATGATAGTAGTTTCAGTCTGACTTCACGTGTAAATCATAAGGTATAGGTTTCTGTTTGTCAATCGCAGTAGTGATTTTGTTGTGGGAGAATAAGTTGAGTGGTAAAGTGTGTGGGAGTCCATATGTCATGTCAAGAGTTTCATTTGCGAAACCTTTTCTAGGTATAGCTGTCTTCCTCGCCACAAGATGATGTGAAACAGCTCTTTTTTTCTTCCTTCTCTTTTTGAGAGTTTGTCACCATTACTGCATGTCGACTGCTTTTTCATGTGTCATGTTACTGTACCATGTTCATTACGTGAATTGCATACAGGCTCATTTAGAAGGCTGTGCCAGTGTTTTTTTTGCATTCTTTAGCTCATCTACTACAATTTGATTTGTACTTTAATGCTACAATTGGTATCTTTAATAAAAACAACTTTTTATCATCTGACAGTAGTACATGTAGTACAGTAGTGCTCCACAGATTATCTGTCTCATGTACCAATGTCAGGATACAGCAACAGTTTGAGCAAATATGACAAAAAGTAATTTTTATCTAAATTCTTCCAAACGTAGCTTTAAATAACTGTTGACGATTTTCTAATTCACACGATCATGTTTCACTAGTAACTGCGTTGCCAAACGAGACTGTCTTCAACATAAGTTTATCAGAAAAATCAAACCCCGGGAGGCAAACAATGAGCATACCTGAACTTGAAACGAACGTGAAAGCTTTTAAGGTCCTATCAGCTGATAAAAACGCAGTGATACCAACTCAGCATTAGTCACCAAGATGAATGGTAACCCATCTGGTGTATCCAGTTGGTGTGAGTCATCGGACTTTGTGTCAACAGACAATCCCTCAGGATGATGCCCTACTGTTCTACCAATGGCTGCAAACATATGACTCACAAAGGTACTTTGACCAGGCATTATTCCTCTTAGATTTCATCGCTCTAGTTAAAATTCCACGTCATTCACCACATCTACTGAGATTTGTTTGGTCTACGTGTGCGCGTATGCATTCCAACGTGATCTGGCATAGATATTTTTCCTCTCTACTGTCAGCCTGACAGGAAGAAATTACATCAAACCTAACTATCGCTACTGTTGTTAAAAGATAACATCGGGTCTTATTCACCGGAAGGAAGAATAAACGTGTCTTTATTCATCTTGAGGACGTGTCATTTAGCTGATAATAGATATTATCTCCTGACGCAGACTTGGTGCTATGTGTTTAGTCACGGCCACAGATGTAAATCTCTCACTTTGGCGGATCTAGTGTGTGTCATTGTGCTTCATCACTTCTAAGTCATTCCTTCCTCTGCCTCAAGATATTTGTTAAATCCAGATACAAATACTAACAAAGCCTCCCCCATCCTGCGGCACTCACTCTGTTTGATGTCGACTTGCTGACCGCAGAGCCTCTTGGCAAACTCCTGGCTGTACCACACCAGCAGCTCCTGATTGGGCTCCACCGGTCGGATGGTGTAGAAGTAGATGTCCCGGCCGTTCTGGCACGCCACCAGGTTCTGTTCGGCCAGAGAGCGGGCCGGGTTGACGTAACGCATCCAGTTGCTCCTGTGGACGTCATAGCCATCGACGAAGTTTTGGAGCTGCCCACTGCTGTAAATCTGTAGCAGAAGAAATAGAGAGATGATTAAAACATGTACACATTTGAAGCCACTGATTTGCGTGTATTACTAGTCAAATAAATGGTTCTGTATTTGACATTGTAAATAGTTCCATTAATTATATTGCTTGACCATCTGTTGGCAATGGCCACATCCAACATTTAATAAAGACATTGCAGTGTTTGATGCTCGAATTCTTGAAATTTGACAAAAAGCTGATTAAAAACTCAAATCATCACCATCATCATCATCAACATCAACAAAACAAATTGAAATAAATTCAAGATTGTCAAGGAAACTGTCAGAATGATCACCTCTGCCATGTACAGTTAAATATCCTTCAGCTGTCAGTCACAGTATATTGTTGTTCCTTTGGCCTGCTGCACCCAACAGCTCTGCTCTGTGTGTCCTGAGCGTGTGTGCTTGTGTCGGTGCGCAATGCATACTTATATAAGGATACGTGCCTCCTACCAAGTAGGCGGAGAGGCACGTGAGGGGCGTGGCCACTCACCGCAGTGGCTGTCTCTCTCATTTCCCCTCTTTCCTCCTTTTCTCTTTCTCACTTTTTCTCTTTAGAATATTGTTCCTGCGTTGTAATTTAGTTTACTGGAATACATGTTCTTGTTTTACAGGGAGGGGGGGAGCGGGGAGGGAGTAGGCATTTTCTTATGAAAACAAAACAAGTTGTAATTGGTGGCTGCCTGCCAGCACCTGTCTATCAGGCAGCCAAAACACTAGCAGGCATGCCTTTAGCAGCACGTCCGCCCCCCCCCTCGTCCATCCACCTGTGTCATGAGGTTGAAAACATAATCACTCCCAGAGAACGTCACACTTTCACTATTGCACCGCTGCAACACCCCTTATACAAAGGTTTACAGGAAATGGAGCCTGGAAGGAAAACACGGCAGCAAAAACTCCTTATGGGAATTGACTCAGCAGAATAGAAAATTTCCTGAGTGACATAAGTATTGTCTTCATGACGGAACGACCGTGCGCGAGAGGGAAAGAGAGAAAGAGAGAAAGAGAGAAAGAGAGAGAAAAGAAACAAGGGACTTGAAGACTAAATGGGAGGGGGGGCGGAAAGACAGGGATAATCTGAATGTGTGTGCGTGTGTGTTGAACAATAGTCCTTCCTTTGTGTATGTGACCGTAAGACTTTGATGACTGTGTGAGAGTGAACCCATTGTTTCGTGCCAGCGACATTAACTTCCTCTAAAGTTTTCACCAAAACCCCTGTGTAAATGCAAGTGTGTGTGAAAGCATTTTTTTCACACTGTTTGACGTATGGATCTGGACTTGATGTGAAACTTCTGCGCAACGGACATCTCACTTTATTTTTAATTTTTTTCATGAATAACAGTTGCTCCTCAACTGATCCCAGGGTAATTTTCTTACTTATTTTAGACTTTCTCCCGATTTTACTAGAATCACACTGAGCAGGGTGACAGTATTGGTGCACAAACGTGGTTATGCAAAGAGTTTGTGTTTGTATTAATTGTAATTTTCAGTGTGTGTGCGCGTTTCCCTTACCCGCCAGAAGTATTTCCTGTTGGCCAGTTTGGGAACGTTGTCTTTGGTGTAGAGGACTCCTTGCAGAGGGCCGAAGCGAGTCCCCTGAGGAATGTACTCTTTGCTGAACACGGCCATCACCTGGAACACAGACCAAATACATCATCAGATTTATCCATTTCCCATCTTTCACCTATTGCATAGTGTAATACTTGTATTTGTCCATCGCTTTATGTCAATGGACGAACACATTGCAGGTCGTTGGCCTGAGTTGCAATTGTGGTGGCATTGTCATGTTGACCCAGACAGCTCTGCAGCCATGTTAAAACCCACAAGGGGAGACACTTTCGACACTAACTGGCTAATGGAGTGAAGAGCATTACACTTTCTCTGACCTACTCTACTGATCTCTGACCTGCTGTCATCAGAAGCCCCATTGAGAGGAAGCGGTGTCACCTGTTGTTTGCCTTGTGAACCTCGTGAATGCTGAGCTCTCATTCGTGAGGCGTTTTGGTGGTCACAGAGGACAATTCTAAACTTTTGATTCTAGAACCGCAAAGACAAAAGCATACAAAGCAATAATAAAAAAAAAAAAAAAAAGATAATAGTGACTGCTTGCTCGTTTGACAGATTTTATTGAAGCCGTAGGCCTGATTATGAGATATATGTCTCACCTTTTCTCTATAGGATACCCTGGAATAGGTGTTTCTAAGCATGCCCAAAACAAAGTCTTGAAAAAAAGGAAACATGCGTGGGATTTAATTTTCTTGGCATTTCTTTTTCTTTTCTATGATCCAGTCACTTTTTTTGCGCTAGGAGCAACACCTGTCTCATTCAGCAGGTTATTGAGTAATTTATGACCTTTTGAGGTGAACTGTGTGCTGACAAAACTAAGAAATCTAAAGCGAGGATGTGCAGGATATGTCAGTGTCCTCTTTGTTATGCAGAACAGCTTCATGATTCACACTTCCATAGAAAGTGGACAGGCTTGGGGTCAACCCCTCTCAAAACGAACCCAAACACGCACACACAAGCCATCCGGCAGCAGCATCTGTGGCGTACGCACAGTCTCCGTGTCTTGAGGAGCTTTGTGTTCAATCCTTAAATGTCCTTAAGTGTGTGTGTGTGTGTGTGTGTGTGTGTGTTGGGGGGGGGGGGGTCGAGCGGCCATGGAGGCGAGTGAGGTGATTCCTGGATGCGATGAACCAGTGTGACAGGGACATTGTGCTTTGCTGGCGTTGCGTGACTAACGAGTCGCTGTGGCCGCCGCTGCAGCTTAACCGCTCAGTTCAGCCAGGTTGGGAAGATGGCAGAGGGAGGGGTGAGGGGGGGAGGGGGGGGGCGTGTTGAAGAACAGAAGAAAGGAGGATGAGCGTTCTTAAATGGACCCACTCCATCACACTTCTGAACGCCATCCCTTTTCCCCCTGCCTTCCCCCAATCTCTTGTCTTTTCTTAACGCACTCGAAATAGCTTGTGCGCCTGCCAGGTCGAGGCTCGGGCGGACGCACGAGCTGCCTGGCCGGCTGCCTGTCCCCAACGAAAGTTAATCATCTGGTTTTAACCTAAATCCCCCCCCCTCCTCCTCCTACAGCACACACCAACCTCCTCTCCCTAGCTCCCCCCCCCCCCAATCCGTCCCCTGCACTGCCCTCTCTCGCTGGCTAACAACCCCATCTGCCACGTGCCCCCTTCACCTTTCTTTGCATTTCCTGGCACGCTTCGGGATAAAAAAAAAAAAAAAAGGAGGATTTTCGAAAAAAGTTTGGAGAAGTTACAAGAAGTTAGAGTTACGGAATAGGAGGGTGGATTAACGAGCAGGTGCTGAAGGAGCAGTGTGGATGTGCATGATGACATGCGTTGACAACGTTCTCAGTTTTAATACAGACTCTCTCGATTTGACTCATCTGCCAAACTGAAACTGAAGTGTATCAGACCTGTGTTAAAAATCCCTTTTTAACCTTCCTGATAACTGTGTGAGCTGTTGCCTTGCATTTAAGATGAAACATGGAGGTGCGGCCCTCCCCGCAAACCCACACAATCATGAATTATGATCACTGCAGGAAACAAATTTCCTAACTTCGTCAAGTGGAGGAGAAGGATTCACACGAAAACCGTCTTCGGTGATGGAAATCCACTCAATGGACAAGGGCAAGTTCAAGCAAAGCAGATTAGTGCGCGAGCCTGTGCTTGTGCTTGTTTCTATGCCGGCCAATCACATTAACTGCTTGATGTAGCACACTGCTGCATGTGAGCGCCAAACCAAATGGCGAAAGTCAAGTTTGGCTGTTTGCGAGTATGTGAAATGTTTGAAGATGTGTTAGACGGTAAGCAAGAGCTGGTGAGGGATGGGTGGGGGGAGGGGGTGAAAGTAACCCACAAAGTGATTGTTATCGCCTCAGTTTGCATGCTTTTCTCTTCCTGCAGCAGTGAATGCTGCAGAGAGAACTAGAGAAGGGGAACGACGGCAGAAAGTGTTGCCTGGGACAGGACAGAAAGAGGAAGGCGACAGCAAAGTCAACCGCAAGCATCAGTGTCGACTCCAAAACAAGTGAGTGTGACATCTCTCTCTCTTTCTCTCTCTCTTTCTCTCTCTCTCTCTCTCTCTTCCTTTTTAAAGAAGACTATTCTCTCGTCACTTACGGTACTAATTGCCTTTTAAAACCTGGTGTGAAAACAGGTTTCAGATTGCTTTGCAGGGACATGTCAGGGCGTATGCCGGATCCCGCTGCACTGCGAGCCAAACAGTCAGCCGATGGAAATAGCTCAGGGGTATTGTGTTTGATCCTCCTGACTCACCTGAGTGGGAGAAGGAGGACGTGGGAGGGTAAATAGGACAGGATTGTGTGGTGGAAGCCGAGCTGATCCTTGACCGCTTACTCTGTGCGCACATGTGTGTGTTTCTGTGTGTGTCTGGAGTAAGAGAGTGTCTTGCATGCATTATTATACGCGTGAGACAGAAGTGTAAAGAAGCTGCACAATGGCTGAAACATGAGGGTGACGTAATGGAAGTTACAGTGGCTAGGAGACATAAAAAGGCCCCCTGACCTCAAGCTGCCAGTGGCCACACCCCCCCACATGCACATTTTCCCGTGGTGCACTCTACTGTATGTGCGAAGAGCTCATTAGTCAGCAGATCTTTTGTTCCAAGGAGCCCAATGCAGATGGCCCAACAGAATGTTATGCAACACAGAATTCATGTTTTGAAGTGTAAACGCAAAAACTTTAATCTGAACAAAACTGACCATTCAAGAACGGCAGAAAAGAAGGGTTAAAATTGTAGGGGTATGTCAGATTAGAATATTAGCTTTTTTCTTTATTCCATAGCATCAGTGAGCTGCTTGGGTGCCAGCAAATAATGCATATTGATTTATTCTACCCATCATTACATACATGCAGAAGAGTGAATTTAAGAGCAGGCCATTCCGTATGTCGAATCTGAAGGAGTTGAATTGCTCTTACCTCATTGTCTGTGCTGTATTCGAAGGTGAGGTTGCGTGGGATAGAGGTCATGGCTTTGGGCAGGCTGAAACTGGGGTCCGACACCTGGTCTGGCACAATGTAGGTGCAGTTGAGGACAAAATCCACCTCCCTCCACCCGCTCATGTCTCCCGGTGTGCTTTCCAGCTTCATCTCGACAATGTAGAATACACGGTAGCTGATGAGCTCAGGCGTCACACAGCTTTGGTTTGGTTTGGCTCCGTTTGGTCTTGGTTGCTTTGGTATAGAAGTACTTTGGTTTGGTCGGGTTAGGTCCCTTGTCTTAGGTACGCTGGTTAAAGCTCAAGATCTTGAAAAGGAAGAGAGAGAGAGAGATAAAGAGATTTTAGTGCCACAGAAATCAACTGTCATCAATTTGAGTTCCAGGCAAAGTACATGTTTGGCTAGAAAGAAAATATACAGTGCAGAAATCTTCTTGTAACGCCTGTTTCAGCCTGTTTTATGAGACTCATTTTATATAAGTCTAGCACAACTAGAGCAGGTTGACCTGAAGTTGAATACAAGTAAAAATTTAACTATAACTGTTTGAAATCCACGTAATTATTTAAAATGCCTCCTGGCAGTTCGTTGCCGGTTCCATTCATGAAAAGCCAAAGTTCAATTGACACTTGTTCAACGTCCCATGCAGCGCTCGCCATTCAGTTTAACCAGCCATTTCTTATGAGGCCAGTAGGTCATCTGGTCCTTTTCTGCTCATTCTGTATCATTTATCCATTTTTATTTTTTCATTGTCCAAGGTTATCCCTGTCAGAAAGGGAAAAAATAAATAAAGAAAAAGGAGCCGTGACTTACTTTCACACATTCATTCAGCTGTAGGATCCTCATGTCTTTGGCTATGTCATCCCTTGATTGTTTTTTTTTTTATCCGTTTCCTTTTCTTTATATTCTCTCTTCTTTCCCCAGTGTGTTCTTCAGGGATGCCTGCCAGTTAGATCCTTTGGGTATCCGCTCTTGCTGTGGCCACTCCGTCACCATCACCAGAAACTCACGAGCCTGGATTGCGCCAACCTTCTTTAGCTCAACGCTCCGGCCAATCACAAGCCACTGTGGTCATGTGATTGAGCCATCTGACACACAACTGTTGGCTTTGGACAACAACATCAGTGACGTTGTACACTTGACCAGCAAGTGGCTGTTGTGATGAATGCTTACACATTGATACACACACACACACACACACACACACACGTCCACGCGCACACAAAGAAGACATGTTAATGAATGAATAAAGGAAGAGCAGATGGCTGGCCTGTTGCCACTGAAAAACACACTCATAGACTTTTGCTTGGTTTGGCACTTAATGAGCAATCTGCTGCCACTGTATCTCCTTGACCTACATCTCACTGTAGAACATCTTTAACTAAGAGTCTTAAGACCCCTGCAACACACACATGACCAAACAAATCCCGAACTTATGCAAACACACATGAAAGCAATTTTTTTTTGTTCTTCTATAGTTTGGTTTCAATACAATAGGGGGGTGGTGGGGAAAGTAGAAAGAAAAGGTTATGAAAGAGCAGTAATGTTTCCTCTTTCTTATGCACTGACGCATGCCCTGGGCTGACTGGTGCGCTCGTTCATTCCCAGGTACAGATGTAGGGCAGGTCATCCCCGCACGCAGGACTTACACGTGTCTGGTGAGCATCCCCTTTACTTTCAGACACGCACACGCACAAGCACACGCACACGCACAGTCTAATAATACGGAGCTCCGGGTCACCTCACCTGGCAGGTCGGCATAAAGATAGCCAGGACAGGAGAGAGCAGTTGGAACAACTTGTGGAGGGGTGAGAAAGAGAATCTTCTATATGTGGCGATGCTGACTGTTCAAGAAGAGCGTCATGGGAAACGTGTGTTTTCGTTTGTGAAATGCCACGGAAAAAAACCTACGAATGTATCACAGGTGAAATAAAAACAAATGTCTCGACATCAATTTCTTTTTATGTGGAATCAACTTTTTAACTTGTGATGTCTGACATTTCACAAATATAACATCTGCAGTAGCCTTTTTTAACACTTGCTATGACACACATAACTGAAAATAAGTAACTTCTCCATTTAGTTTGTCTTACTGTAATTTACAGCTTGCATCTCAACTTAAACTCATCAAATGTTACATAACCTGCAGGCTAAATGTTGGATGGATGCAAAGCTGGATTCAATTCCCAATTTCCTTGTTCTTTTGTTTTATATAATATAAAATTCATCATAAAATACACAAGAAAACCGTTGGGATGTTTAAATACAAGACAACATGTTTGATTTCAGGGCTCACATGAAGAGAAAAGGAAAATGTAGTTCACAAACATTGTTACAGTGCAAAAAATATAATATGTATTTACACATGAATAGAGCCATATCTTTATTTTAAACACTGTAACCATATTTGTGTCCATCACAAATACCCCGCCTCCTCTCCCCCTTTCTTTCCTAACTTGGCTGGCGAAATAGTAAATTGGCTGCCATATGGCAAGACCGCTTTTCCAAGAGTGGAGCTTTACTGCCCAGTGTGGCGTGGGGGTTAATGGTGATGGTGGAAGGAGTTTGTGTGTGTGTGTGTGTGTGTGTGTGTGTGTGTGTGTGTGTGTGTGTGTGTGTGTGTGTGTGTGTGGTGGAGAGGGAGGGTAAGTGGGGATTTGGGCTCTTTCACTGGCCTGCGCCTGGCTGGGCTAATTTCTCTAATTTGCAGACAGTCTGGGCTCAGGCTCAGAGCCTAAAGACCCAGCACTCCAGGATAGCAGCCTAGCCGACTCATCTCACTCCTGGACACACATCACATCCGGGATATTAGATATTTTCAGACGCACTTTTTTTTCTTCTTTTTTTTTTCCGGGGAGGGAAACCTCACAGGCAGGGCAAAAGGGAACTGGGCCTTTGCACAGAAGGGGAGGGAGAGAGATAGCGGCACCAGACGAGCCACAAAAGGATAAGTGGAGGAAAGACCTGAGGTCATCTACATTGAAGCTGTCTGAGACAGAGAAAATGAGACAAAGATGATGTGATAATACTTAGTCAATGGTACCTGGGTGTTTTGTAATAGTCTGGTTTTAAATGGACACCTGTTGCCGTGCAATAGTCTAAGTCTGTACTTCTGTCATCAACAGCACAGAGAAAGCTGCCACCTGTTCTACCAAACGTTGATTATACAGTCGAGTTTAATTAACTGCTGGTTAAATTTAAAAAAAGGATGTACGTTTAAACTTTTAAAATTGCTGTGGTGAAGGAGACACTGTAAAGTATTTCATTAGACTAAAGTTACATATGGTACATTTACACAAATGACAAATTTATTACTAATGTAATAACATTTCATTTATCATGTTCGGACAAGCAACACAATGGGCTCTAGGGTCCAGTGAACCCACATCAATGAAGGGCTGGGCGATAATTCGGTGTACTAATTGATCATCTTTCATTGGCGTCGTATTGTGATGAAATCATATATCCAGATATTCTGATACGCAATTACTTAATTACTTCGTCTAAATTGATGATAACTAACTTCAAACTTCAAATCTGCTTGTTTCGCAAAATTCTTGATTAAAATAAGAAAATACTCTTACTTTTATTTGTCATACATTTGATTCACACAAGAGTTGACCAACCCATGTGGTTATTTTATAGTGACTATTAATTTATTGAATTACCAAGAACATGCTATATCTTTATCTATATTGTAATCAAGATGTGAAATGACCTACATCGTGGTAGAAGATTGTGGCCATATCGCCCATATATGAATATATGAATGAACATGATATACCAGAATGTATTCATTAACATAGAACAACAAAGAACTAATGGTCCATTTGGGACGTAGTGCATCTGTTTCCCTATGCTCCGAGAAAACAAATAGGGCAATTAGGAGTATGAAGTAAATAATCCTATTGTTTACCCATCAATAACCACTGATTCCACCAGCTAGCACCACCCTGAAGCCCCTGTGCACGTGTACCCAAACCAATGGGCAACCAGCTCATGACGTGTGTTTGTGCTACTGTACCTTTGCCTAATTGAATCCACGTTTTATTGTGCGGTTTAAACACAATTCAAGATTCAAGATAAAATGAAGGAAATGACAAGATAAGCTTAAATGCCCTATAGCTCAAATTTATTTGAATTACAACTTCATCTATATACAGTATATAATTATATGACTCCTTTGACAAAAAGGTAATTTCACCTGACTTGGGTGTTTTAAAGGGTCAGTTCCGATTCACCAAAGTCATACAACAACACAGACTAGCTGACTGCTCAAGGCAGCAGTAGACCAGCAACTCCTGTATTCTGCGAGGTAAAATTGCTGTTTTTGTCAAAGGAGTCAGAAAGGGCTTCGTGGGGGCAAGGTGAAGCAGTACAAGTAAGTAAAGCAAACACTTAAACTGATATTGATGTATTTTTAAGTAGGCTAAAGTACATTTTGCTGCTGCCCCAGTTGACAGCAGTGGGTTGCTTTTCTTCAAGTACCTCATACAACCCCACATCAAAAACTATCCCTTTAAAGACATAAACTGTATGCCGCATTGCACGCTGTTAAAATGAACAGGCGACCTGTAATAACAAGTCCGGGGACGTGTTGTTCTTTGGAGTGAGAATGAAAGTGGAAGCAAAGCAGTAATGCAAGAAATGTGACCGTCACGTTGTTTGTTTACTTCTTGTTGCCTCTTGGCAATGGGTCAGTACACTGTTCTTCTTTAGAGAAAACATGCCCCAATATATATATATATATATATATGGAACTTGTGTTAACATCGCTCACTCTATCTTCCTCATTCTGTGTGGCCCCAATCCTTCTCATTTTGCTGCATGGGGCTCCCCTCCCTGCGTGTTTTTCCAGTTCCTCCATGGTAAACAGTAAACAGCTGAGCGGCCGAGGATTATTTGGTTGATAATGCATTGTTTCTGCGTAACTGTAGATGTTGTCCCTAGCGACAACCACGTTGTATTTATATTTGAGGAAGTGGATGACCTATAGGAAGTAGCCCTAGAAACATCACTTTTCAGGGGGTTGTTGTTTACTGAGCCTGGCCAGCTTAGTTTTACATCAGATCCCTTTAAATAGAGGGATTATCCCCGCTGGCTCAACCATAAATATGTAAGATTACATTATTGCATTTCAATACCAACAAGCATGGGCAATTGTTTTCCTGGAAGCATCTTTGTTTTTTAATGTATGGCGGTCTCTGGGGATTGGAAGTCACGTTGTTATCAGATGGTGAGGGGCATGTCTTAGTCAGAGTTTGTTTTGTTTTCGTGAACCATTTTGTCACCTTTAAACAAAATGCAACCAGAGGACGGATGTTTTGATCTATTGCTTGTGAGAAATCTTTTTTTTTCTTTTTCCCTCATGCATTTTCTTCTCACTCCTTGGCACATATTTTATATTATTTCGTTTATTGTTAATGTTTTTTTTTTTTTTTTTTTAAATGTATGTCTTTTGTGCTTTTAGGGCATTCAAGTGCCAGTTTATACACATCACACAGCGTGACTTGGTGAACATCCATCAAATTATTCTGAAGTCGTCCGACCTGCTTATTGCTTTGAGTGTTCGCTGGAAGAAGCCTCTGTGTGGCAAAGACAATGAAATGACAAATATGTGTTGCTTTCCAAGCTTATGGAAGCAATCATGCATACATGTGGGTGAAAAGAAATCCTATGTGGTATCTTTAGGTCAAGCAGGGTCAACATGCATAATCCAGGTATGATTTGAAACACAAAAGCATCATCTTAATCTTGATGTGTAATCTTTGTCAGTCCAAGACAGTGGGCAACTCCAGTGTCCTAAGATGTGCCGTCAAATGCTTTATTCCATAGGAGGTACAAAAAAACAAAAAAACAACAGACCTAAATCTTTTCTCCTTATCTCCTTATCCCTCTAAAGAGTGGTGTGGTGTAATGTGCTGGGCATTGTTTACGTTGTCCGTATTCCGCCACATCGCCGCCTCCTATTAATTTTTTTTAATCATTGTTAAATTCTGTGGAACTAAGCTCGGCTCTTTGGAAACGCAACAAACCGTTGGAAGAGGTCACATTTGGACCGTTTCCACTTCAATACAGGTTTAACGGGAGTATTTGACAAGTGGATTCATGTGAAAACTGCAGCATTTGGTGTACATGAAAAATAAAACAGGTTTGTGGCCTAGGAATGACTTGAAGAGTTATTTTCTTTTTTTCAACTTTCTTAAATTGATCCCCGCAATTGACTCTGTGGTAGGGTGATGAAAGGATGCAAGGTAACCGATTAGAGATAAAAAAAATGTTTTACTTCTCGTTCTTGAGTCAAAGCGTGGCTATTATAAGACGACAACCATTGCTCACTCTGTTGCAGACATCATTGATTTGCAAATTGAGTTCCCGGCACTGGATTTATTCAGAGCATGCATCTGTTGTGTTTGTCTTTTATGCCTTTTTTTGAAGACCATTTCATCCGTGACTCAAAGCTGAAATGAAATCAACACAGGTTCAATTCTGGAGCATGGGAACTTAAATCAATCAATCAATCAAGTGTTATTAATTTGCCATCTGTAGCAGAAATTAAATGCCATTCGAAGAGCTTTACAAGTGATTGACGATTCAAAAAAATTAGACGAAAATGGAAAGAAGGTGAAGAGGCTGCACTCCAAATAAAGTTGAACAAACGAATGAATAGAAATGCAACACTGAATGAATTGATCATGGTAAAACAATAAAAAGAAAGTAAAAGGAGAGCAATCTAAAATAGGAAATAAAATGTGTATAAATACTAAAACCATAGCATAAAAACACAAAAAGCACTGTATAAAATCAGATGTAATAATGCACAAAAAATCATAAAATTGTGAAGTACGACAATAAAAGCCAGATTTATGTATCAGGATTTTGGTTTGTTTAAAAATATGAATATTTTCAGCTATTTCAGCGTCGTCGCCCTCCTTCTGCGTGTCTCTGTGCATCCTAAAATACTAAACGTTGAAGTGAGAGCTCACACTTTCTCACCATCATCTGTTGCAATATGCCAATGTTTCTCAGAGGCTGACTCCGACAAACCAGAATAACACATGTCATTTTCACACCTTCTCTGGATTGCTAGCACGCACGCCATCACAGAGGAGGAAGGAAGGAGACGACCAGAGGCCTCAACAAGCAACATCCTCATCTGCAATCCTCTTCAGTCTGTTTACCGTGCATACAGTAACTTTGAACCACAGCAGGGCCGGTGGAGGGGACTTTTGAGCACGTCTAATTTAATATATCTGGTATTTTGAAGAGGTGTCATGAGTCGTTTTCTATTTAGTCATCTGCATTCTACATGAAATCGTCTCTAAAAGTGAAAGTATATATTATCTCTTGTCTTCCCACTCTGCTTTGTTGATTGATACCCCGATGAAGCGATAAGCGAAATGCGTTGCTCTTAAAATGTGCTCAGTGTCCAGTACTATACAACAAACATTTATCATTTATCATTTTTATTTTTTAAGTATTGATGTTCATCTTCCTGTAACTAGCAACTCTTGTTCTGGGGCACAGTCTTCTTCTTCTTCTTCTTCTTTCTTCTTCTACTTTTTTTTCAGAAACCACGACGAGCCGTTTGTCACTTGCCTTTTTGTTTGTGTTATGAGAAATATTTTTGGATATATATATGTATAAAAAAAAAAAAAAGGCTCAACCAAAGGATGCATGTGAGAAGTATCTGCAAATTGATGCTGTGATTCTCTCGGTTCAGACATGTGAATGTTCACACTTGTAGCAGAGGGGGGAAACGTACGCATGGTGTGGCACCGGACCAGTTGGGGACGTTTGCACACTATTCACAGCGGTTGCTTTGCTCTAAAAAAATTAAAAAATGCATTTTAACCAGCTTGCATGTGCTTTACATGCATACTTTTTGGATTGATTTGTATAACTGCATTCAAATGATTGTCCTTTTTAATCGGATCAGGTCAGATTGTAATCTTTGTTCTTCAAAAATGTGTGTCGAGTCACACATTAAAAAAAGTGTTGGCAACTCAGTACTACAGACAAACGGTTGCAGACACACATACGCATATCACGTTACTCCTGGCCTACTGCAACGAGAGTCCGTTCACTGAGTCAGCACATTTGACACACTGAAAAATGAATGAGCTCCCGCAACCCGTTTGAATCTTCTGTTGTTGTTATTCCGTTATTATTTTGACATAAACCATAATCTTCTTCTAACCCCTAACCGAATAGTTGTGTTGCCTAAACCGAAGCAAAACGTTTGGTACAGTATTGGAGTGTTGGACTACTTTCCCCCACTCCCATGAAAAATATGTGTATCGGTTTTATTATCTCTGTCTATTTGCTCCAGTTGACCTCAGTTAAAGGTAAAAAATATATATATTGTGACTTGCTGCAGACGTTATCCATATCTGCTTCTATAGCCGACAACTTACAAATGACGCCTGCGCTGACCAGTGCACGGTGGCTAATTTGTGGTTTTGAGAGCTTGCATAATCTTTCCATGACACTCAATTAAGGTGTTTAGCTGAACCCCCCCCCTCTCCCCCCCATGAACTAATGAGACTGTAATAGCCTAAAAACCCTAATCATTGCTGTCTCTAGCCATGCCCTCCAGCACGTACAATTACTATCTAGCAGGCCCAAACATGAGCATCAGCTCCAACAACAGCAGAGCGAGGGGCCACGCCGGGTATTTGGAGACTTAAAGATGTTGTGATGGGGAGAATGGGGATAAGAACGGGGTGATAATAAGCGTGGAGCAAAGTCTGCACGCTTCTGGCTTGTGGTCAACAGGTGGGCCAATGCACCCCACCCAACCCCCCCGCTCTCCTCAATCTCACAGAACACCAGTCAAGGAGGAAGACTTTAGCCAAGATCTGTCTGGCAGACAGAGAAGGGGATTTCAGGACCAAATCCAACAGATCAATAGAAAATGTCTGCTAATTAGGCCCTCCTTAAAAAGGAGGGATGGGGGGTGGGGGGGATGAGAGTGAGACACAGAGGAAGAGAAGGAGGAGAAGAGGAGAGAAAAGAAAAACATCAGATCAGCGAGTGCTGATTCAGAAGTCTAGACGGATAAGGAAAATCCCCAAACAGGCGCGCCGCTGTGGAAATCAGGTGAGGCACACTAGGTGACGGCTCACCTCGCTCTCTGGAGCGAGCCAATGTTGCCAGGAATCAGGCTGAACCCTTCCCCCCCCTCCCTGCCTCCCTCCCTCCATCACTCTCTTCCCCAGTCAGAGGAAACCTCCCAGGCTACAGCGATCAGTTTCTCTGACCCCAATCCTTCCTCCTTCTCCGCCTCCTCCTCCTCCCACCTTTTCCCTGCCCCTCCTCCTTCCTTCCTCTGGACATCACCACTTTGACCTAAATCCCCTTATTTAATCTCCATCTTCTTCTTCTCCTCGTCTTTTGGATAACAATCAACCCCCTAATTGTGTTAATCTCACTGGTCTTTTATTGTCCCCGGGGCGTCAAGCGCACTGCAGAACAAAAACATTAACCACAGATCAATACTTGGCATCAGGCCGCAACTTCCACCATGGTCTTTATCGATTTGTTTTTCTTCTTCTCACTAATTTAAGGTTGGGCTGCCCTGCTTATGGATTTAATTAAAATATAAAGGGGGGTAGGGCATGTCAATTTTAGTAGGGAAAATAATCTTTTAGCGTTCGTCTGAGAAGAATCTCAATTTGTATCTCAATATCATATTTCACAGGGAGGATCTGATGTCATTCAGTAAAATTGAATAAAGAGATGAATAGCAGTGAGACTTGAGGTGGAGGATGATATATTTAAAATTTTGGGAAATATCCACATTATTGCTGGATTAAATCCAGCCTGAAAGCAGCAGCACAAGCCAGCGATTGTAAACACCTTTCGTCCAATCTACCCCCCCCCTCCCCCCCAGCCCTTTTGTTATGCTCCATAAATAAAACAAAATCTGAACATTGTCAATTTCTAAAATGAGAAGCTTATGGAATAGCACTCTCAGTTCTATTACAATACGGCTTTGGGCCCTGAGCCCAAAGATATTAGCTTCAGAGCAGAAGTAAGCCCAGGATCAAGCTCCGGTTAGGCGGTGATTTGTGTATGATTTTGAAATGACAACTGGCACGATAATCAAAATATTCAGAATAATAACGGATTATCTGTTTCAGTGGCCGCACTCTGCGCCATCTGTTGAGGAGTGGGGCAGGGGGTGATTAATGTTGTTCACTTGTGTGTGTGTGTGTGTGTGTGTGTGTGTGTGTTTACATGTGTGTACATGTACATGTGTATATATACATTTTCTTTGACTTTTCCCACTTGCAATATGCATATGTATGTAATTTTGGGTCCATGACAGTATTTCTAGATGTTGTATCCACAGAATAAGAAATCCCCTTTTTTTTTATTTTTTCCCTCATGCATTTTCCTCTCACTCCTTGGCAAATGGATGTTTTTTAAATGTAGACTCTAATCAACACACCTTTATTCACACATTGTTTGTCATCACCATCCTCGTTTCCCGTTTTACAACATCGACAGCTCAGCCCCTCCCTCCACCTCTTCTCTCTCTCTCTCTCCTTCTCCCTCTCTCTCTCTTCCTCTCCATGCCTCTCTCTCTCTCCCTCTCTCTCTCTCTCTCTCTCTTCCTCTCCCTCCCTCTCTCTCTCTCTCAGTGGGTGAGTCTGGAGCTGCATAACAGTCAGATGAC
Organism: Ophiodon elongatus; assembly: GCA_016806645.1. Classification (NCBI taxonomy): domain Eukaryota; kingdom Metazoa; phylum Chordata; class Actinopteri; order Perciformes; family Hexagrammidae; genus Ophiodon; species Ophiodon elongatus. The sequence goes on along the minus strand of JACSYO010000613.1, from coordinate 22,565 downwards.
ACTGTCTGACTCGGCTCGGCTGTAATCTGACATGGCTAATCTAATCTCTCTGTCTTCGCAGATTGGCAAACTACCTGGGTCTTTCCAGCCAATTATGGCCCATCTGTACAGCACGCCACCGCAGAGAGGCCCGGCCAGCCTGGTCGGGCCTCTCTGCGGGGTTCAGGCTGTCTGGGGCCTCGTATATATCTGCTTCCATAACAGCCCATCTGCACATGGCTTGGCCTGGTCCACTTTCGTCCCCGGTGGCCCAAAAGATTAGGGCTCCTCCGCAGACTTTACTGCTAATTAAGGCAACTATCGCCATACAGTTGTTCGGGCAATTAGCAAAGCAATGATTCGTGGCTAAGCGGGCTGCTTTGGCACCAAATGTCTCTTTATCGTTATTGCCTCCACAATTCAGAGAAGGTTCCATTTCTACAAAGTAAGACGACATGACGTTTCACCACATGAACTTTTAGCATTTGCATTGTTATAGATGTAGCACAGAAAACAAACAATGTAGCAGTACGGGTTCTTCAAACAACCTCAGGAGGTCAGAAATAAGGTCAGAAATATGATCTATTATAACATGAATTCGGTGTGGCTATAAGTATATTTTTGCATAATATCGTCGGTCAGCGTTTTAAAGTGTCCGACCTATCAAGCATGCAACATGCATTATCTTATCCTTTGTGACTAACAATGATGCTTCTTTGCTTTTTTGTAAATAAAGTAGAAGTAATGTGATCGAATAATTGTTTTGATTTTTTTACTTATGAAATAAATTGTGTTGTCGGGGGCATATAAACTGTAGAAATACACCTCATTGTACGCGGCGTCTGCAATATCGACGAGACGGAGAGGTAAATACAGTGGAACAAGGTCAGAGGCCGTCTAACAGCTTATTTTCTCATCAAGCCAGTCTCACTTAATCACCTTAGCTGAATTAGTTTGAAATTAGCCCTCTTTCGAACTCCCCCGTACCTCCATCTTTCCCCTCCTTTCCACCCCAGTCATTTTCACAGCTTTATGGATTAGACAGATTACTCGTCTGAAACTCTGTTTTTGTTCTGTTCTCTCCGTTTGCCGTTCGGCCCCCCCCCCTTGTCCTTCCATCGTGAAGCCGATGGAAATTGTCTCGACTTGTTCGCTTTACCAATCGAACCTGTTACAGATGAGTTCATAACACACCAAAAACTCCCAGTTGAAGTCTATGAGCAGATCACGAGACAATGGGCAAGCAACCTTTTTTGTTTCTGTCGTTGTTTTGCGTCGCTCACTCTGAAATTGTTAGTTTTGTAGTTCTCTTTGTGGTCATTCGAGTCACTTCCTGGTCGGGACGTGTCTCTTTTTAAAAGGGGTATTTTTGTAGGTGAAGCCCAGGGGGTCCCCTGCCTCAGTGTGTGTGTGTGTGTGTGTGTGTAAGGGCCCACTCAGACATCCATCCATGGTCAAAGTGGTGGAATGACACGGGGTCCGCATTCAGATCGTGAGACAAAGCCACTATTTATCTCTATACTGGGAAAAAGCAGTTGGGGAATAAGTGAAAAAACAACCGTGTGAATACAGAAGCCTTCCACCTCGTTTGGGAATTATTCTCAGTGGTTTGACATTCAGGTGTGGCAAAGCGACCGACTCATAGCTGTACGATGAGTAAATGACATGGAAATGCCATCAGGTGATACCTGATGGCATTTCTATGTTATTTACTCTCTGGCATGGCACTGAAAACTATGGATGTTCCCCAACACAGGAACATACATCTGATTGTGGTTTATGCGGGTTGTGTGTGTCATGTTGTGTTTCACTGCCAGTCAATCCAGGTGTCACAAGGGAGCTAAGTTGAGATGTCAGATGACTACGCTATAAACAGTGATTTGATTTGTCATCGGAAATACTACTCTGACCTTCCCGAAAGAAGGAGCGGGGTAAAATAAAAAAGAAGCGAGGGAAAAAATAAAGACGGATGAGTAATGTGGTTGCCAGATCATTTTTAATTACTCCCGTATGTTAATCACAAGTAGAAATCATAATTCATAGGGCACACCTTTAATTAAGCATTCACCCTGCCAAAGGAATGATGTTAATGCCTTTTTTCGCGAGAGCTCTGGAGCTGCAATCGGTCGTCTGAAGAATAATGAACTCTTTTGATAATCGATAAAGAGCGACTTTCTCAAATGTGAAGATGTGCCGCTTTTTTTTCTGTTTTATGTCAGTGTAAATTAAACATCTCAGGGTTTCAGACTGATGGTTGGACCAAGCAAGACATTTAAAGACGTCATCTTCGCATCTGGAAAAATTCTGATGGGCATTTTCTTTTCAAACATTTTCTTAGATTAATTAAACAATCAGGTGCAGCCCATAACGCTTGCCAGCTTTTGAGAAACATTGGTTTACCATGTGTCTGTTTTCTGATGGTTTTCACTAAGTAAGGCCATCTCGTCTTACTTACGACCCTCAACAAACTCAAAGTGGTTATGCCTAGTCACCACAAGCCTGTAGGTTTTTTTTTTTTTTTTATATATGTACAACTTCCTCTTGCTCGTGCTCTGTCACCAGTGCTGGCATGCCAACCTGATGCAAACACATCCCCTTTTCTTCGTTCACCTTGAGACTCACAGTGGCTTTTAGTCAGCCTGGTGTTGATTGAGGCGTTTCTGTTGGGCCTTTTTTAAATTATATATATATATATATATTTTTTAACAGCCACAAAGAATATGGCTTTTGCGCGCCCCCACGGCCCCCCAAACGAAAACTAACAATTTATCATATTATTATTATTATTTGGGCAGGGGATGTTATAAATCCCGCAAATGATCCTCTAAATAACAAACGCGCGCGCATTGGTACTACGGCTGTGCGCGTGACTTCACTTGCCTTGGGTGACGCATCATTTCCTGTCTAAAGAGAGAGAGCAAGCGGTTTGCGCAAACCCGAATGTGGGTTTGTGTGTGCGTGTGAGTGTGTGTGAAAAAAAAAGAAATCTTTCACTTTCACTTCAAGACTCCATTGACTCGGTACTGACGTCGCATTCAGAACAATTAAAATAGGTTCAAACAAACAAATAAACACAGCAGCAACAGAAATTCAACTCAGGGAAACAGGAACACATGAGAAAAAGCCCCCTAGTCATGGCGTTTAAGTACCCGGCTGCACGAAGAGATGAGAGTAAGGTCAGTGTTTCCGTCTTTCTGCTTTCTCTTTATTTCTCTTTCTCTCTCTTTCTCTCTCTCTCTCTTTCTCTCCCCTGTCTGTCTCGTCTTTCCGTGAAACGACCTGGTGGAAGCGCAAGAGCGAGAAGAGCGAGACCAGGAAGAGCCGGACCACCAGTTTGAGCGTTAGAAATGGCGACTGCCCGAGGGGGAGAATCAAAAACAAAACTTTGAGGAGAACCGTTGACTTTGTCAAAAAACGTGTTTCACTTCACCCTCCTCGTGACGGATGAGTCAAATGTCTTCGCACGACCACCGCACGAGACAAGCGTGCACAGGGTCCGCTTCCTTGAGATTTTTATCGCAGTTAAAGTAGCTTTAGGTTTCCTTATGGCCGCTAGTAATGCAGTATATGACGTATGATGTATGCAGGGCTGTAGACCTAACCGAGTCGCTGTTTACAAACTCCCACAGCCTCCTAAAATCATTTTTGATAAGGCCCAAAATTAAAAATAATAAAATATTCCCCCAGCACCTTATTTATTTATTTATAATTCAGTTATTATAAATATTTATTTATTTAAAATATTTATTTATTAGTTTCGTTTTCTGAAATTGTGCTGTCTGCCAACAGGATGGTTTAAAGTTATGTTTCAAAGAACGAATTACTGGTCTGCATCTGTTTTAATTTAAATTGAATATGTTCAAAGACAACTAAAGAAAACCATTCATAAAATAAAATAAAAAGCTGGAACAAGGAATTTTTAGGCTCTTAAAAAATGACAAGAAAACAATTATCAAAATAGTTGCTTCTGTCAAAAACTATTTCAGCTCTAATTGAATGAATAAATGAATGATTATTGATTAAAAAAAAAAGGCCTATGGTAAACGCAAGAAACGGAGCCTTTGAAACCCACCATACTGTACGCCACTTCACTTCTGTGTAACCGTAGAATGTACACCCCCGTGTCCTCAGTGGTAAGTATGGCCCTGGGTATACGTTGTTACCATGTCGGACTAAAGCTTTGCCACAGTACAGGAACTCTGCGGTGTTTGAGACTGACAGACCAGTTATCATTCAGAGTACATCGTTGTTTTACCAGCCCCAAGCTGACAAGGTAAAAAAAATATCCACGAGGCGGTTGACAGAAGTACGCGTGTGCCCGTTCTTGTTTCTCTTGTAGGTGGACGACCACCATGGGACTAAGATCTGCGATCCCTACACGTGGCTGGAAGACTCCGATGGGGCAGAAACGACGGTATGTGTTGACCCGCCACAGCACGCTTGAAGCCGCGTCTTTACCAAAAAGTCCTGCAAATCCCATCGTTTCTCTCTCTCTCTCTCTCTCTCTCTCTCTCTCTCTCTCTCTCTGTCCTTTGTATCTCAGGCCTTTGTTGAGGAGCAGAACAAACTGACCATGCCGTACCTGGAGCAGTGTGCTGTCCGGGCTCAGTTCCACCAGCGTCTCACTGAGCTCTATGACTATCCCAAGTACAGCTGCCCTTACAAAAGAGGGAAGAGGTACTAGTTGGAACTGAAAGAATAGGCACTGCACGGACTGAAAAAAACACTTGCACTGCAGGTCTAAAGTAAAAAAAAAAAAACAATGCTTGTTGTCATGTTATTTCCTGTTTTTCTTGTTTTTTTTTCTCCAGGTACTTCTACTTCCACAACAAAGGCCTCCAGAACCAGGATGTGCTGTACGTGCAGGACTCTCTGGATGGAGCCGCCACCGTATTCTTTGACCCCAATACCCTCTCTGAGGATGGCACTGTGGCACTGAAGAGTGAGTCGAACCGCAGAGCACGTGTACCGCACTTTATTCTGCACAAACACGCATTATGCGCCCTGGGTGGAGACGCAAAAATTACAGATGTACATTGCTGAGTCCCCTCCTCCTTTTTTGTCGCCCTCTCTCTTCGTTTTATCCAGTGGGCCGGCTGTCAGAGGAGTGTGAATATTTCGCATATGGTTTGAGCAGCAGCGGGTCCGACTGGGTGACGGTGAGCTTCATGAAGGCGGATGACCTCGCTCTGCTGCCCGATGTGCTGGAGAGGGTTAAATTCAGCTGCTTGGCCTGGACTCACGATGCCAAGGGCGTCTTTTACAACTGCTACCCACGCCAGGAAGGCAAAACCGACGGTTGGGAGGAGTCAACACATACACAAGAAACGACACCTTTGCAGCGAGACTTTTACGAATGCATTCAGGACTTAACCCCCTCTGTTGTTTTTTTCCTCTAAAGGCACAGAGACCACCTGCAACATGAATCAGAAGCTCTTCTACCATTTCATCGGCACCAAACAGTCGGAAGACATTCTGGTTGCCGAGTTTCCCGAACATCCCAAGTGGCACAGCTCAGTAACCGTAAGTCCAGTGGTGGATGAGGTATTCAGATCATTTACTTAAGTAAAAGTGCAAATACTACAGCACTGCATTCAAATGTAATCAAATCAAAATGATTTAATTTATCCGATAGGATAGGACAAAGCGTAGTGCAGCCTAAAAAACGTTTAAGATGTCCACTAGAGGGGCTGCTTAAAATTCTCCATAAATTAATAATTAATAGGGTTAAGCACACAAGACAACTCAGGCATTAATGAGTCAGTTGGAATTTTGGTTCCTGAATGGAAGTGATTTGTATCTGCTGCCTGGGGTTAAGTGTGTGTGTGTGTGTGTGTGTGTGTGTGTGTGTGTGTGTGTGTGTGTGTGTGTGTGTGTGTGTGTGTGTGTGTGTGTGTGTTTTATGAATATAACTAGTCGGTGCGTGCCTCCTTTTTGTGTGCGGCAAGCATGAGTTTTTTACCGAAGTGGCAAATGTTTTTTTTTTTTTTTTTTTTTGAAAGGCAAAATGACAACAAATATGGACTGAAGCAGAATGTATCGTTAGACAACTAACTATCAATACATTTAGACTTTTCAACGCTCCGGAGTCATTGGAAGTGTTTGACGACATGCCTCTCTTTGTCTTTCTTTGCTTCCTTCTTTCCTTTCCTCATTCCTTCCTTTTTTTTTTTACTAGATATCGGATGATGGCCGATACGCTGTTCTGTCCATCACTGAAGGCTGTGAACCCGTCAACCAGCTGTGGTACTGCGACCTTCAGCAGCTCCCCGGCGGCATCACAGGTCCGTCAACTTGTACAGAACCAATACTTAGGTCTGCTTTGGCGTGATTGTGACGTCTGTCTGCAGATATGATGATACAGTATTACCGATAAAAAAAAAAAAGTTTTTTCTTTTTTTTAGAAAGCAATATCCCCCATTTATTTCCTCCAACAATCCCCTCCCTGCTCACAAAAAACTAAATATAATTGTTACCCTTAAATATATTTTTAAATTGATGAAAGACAAGCTGTCAACTAAGTCATCAAAGCTCACAAGCATTGATGCGTATTGATCCCCAAATAAATGCGTGCGCGAATAAAATTGAAAATGTATTTGTAGAATAAACCATTTTAATGAGAAGTTAATGTCTCTGGAAAAATACACCATTATCAGAAGTATCTATTTATTTAAAGGGTATTCTTTAGGGCATTCTTTTTTTTTGTTAATCTGTAATTTCCCCGATTGCAAGGTGATGTGTTACCATATCACCTTTTGTCCAATCACAGGTCCAAAACCCAAAGATATTCACTTAACAATGGATGTGTGAGAAATAAATACAGCAAAACCTCTTCCACATCCCGGCTTGGACCAGAAAATGAGATGGATTATTGGAAATAGTTGGCGATTATTTCTCAGTCCATGAAATAATTAGTTAATTGAGCTCCAGAATTCCTATTATTTTCATTTCAATTGTTAGTAGCACCCGAGCTGCCGCATTAAAACTAAATTATCTGTCAAGTTTGGGTCACTTTTATGTCACTACATCCTGTTAATGAGTGGCTGCTGCTTCAGTTGGAAACGAAAGTGTCATCTCCCAAATTAAACACGGATTCTTGGAAAACTACACCAGAGTGCAAAAAAGTTTAAACTGGGGCACAAAATGAGCACGGCCAGTGACTCACCGGTTACTTCATCGGCTGTTGAGATTTCAAAATTTGCAACCTGTTTTCTGGTTTTAAAAAAAACCCAAAAAACTCTCCCACAAAGGAATGTGGACACTTTCTATGTTATTGGTCTTTACATAATTCAGATGAACAGGTGTGGTTTTGGCTTTGCTCAAGGTTTCGTTAACTGCAACCCCTCATGGTCAATGATGGCGATCAAAGGAACATGATGTTTTTTTATTCATTTTTGTTGTCATTTTATTCATCTTCTGCCCCAGGTCTGCTGCCCTGGGTCAAACTTGTGGACAACTTTGACGCCCAGTTCTCGTATGTCACCAATGAGGGGGCCGTGTTCACGTTCCGCTCCAACTTGGACGCTCCTCGGTACCGTCTCGTCAACATCGACATCCAGAAACCAGACAGGCAGCACTGGGCCACCCTCATTCCACAGCATGACAAGGACGTCCTGGGTGAGACTGGGAGGACATCTCTGTAGAATGTACAGTAGAGGACGCGCGTCTTAAAGCCACAACAGCAGTTTTTGCAGTTTGTTAAACGGACCTCCGTTGGCACGGCAGCTGTGGGGCCGGTGTTTGGAGCTTTCCAAAAACTCCACCGAGCTTTAGAACTGCGTAAAGGGGCTTGTCCGTGGCGTCGTAGTTCCACAATTCAGCTCTTTGAAATCTTGCAAAATCCTTTTTCACAGAAAATCTGTCCTAATGTTGCGATGACAGTCCGACCACAACAACTGGTAACTTCTGTGTCTGTGGTCGGAGGCCTTCGTCAGAGGGGTGTCTGCTCAAAAAGTGAAACTTGGCTGATAGGCACTTAGTCTTCTTCTTTTCTTTCATGACTCATTTGAATGATGGTAACTGCACCTAGAGACCACTTAAAGACATCACAGTGAATGTCCGAGTTTCCGCTGAAATATGTGCCAAACGCACGCACACACACCAGTAGAAATTTTGAAGAAGGGGAAAGAAAAGAAAAGAAAAGAAGGGGGGGAGGGGCAAACTATGTTAAGGAAGATAATTTAAATGTTTGGGCAACACTCTATTTTAAGTTCCCCCGTCCCCTCCCATTTCACATTTTATAAACAGTGTTTAAACATTCAGTACATGTTTTATAGCACACTATAATGTTGTTGTTGTTGTTGTTGTTGTTGTTGTTGTTGTTGTTGTTGTTGTACAGCTATGACTCCATCTGTGGGCACCAGTAGGTGTGGGCCGGTGTGTAAACGGATAGTGAATGACACTTCTGTAACACAGTAAAATAGGTCCACATAGGATGATTTATAATCGCTGACGATTATTGTGCTTTAATAAGCACTTAAAAATGTCCTAATAGCTATGTACAGCTACTTTCATAGTGTGCTGTCAAGCATGAATTAATTCGCTAAATGGGGTTAATTGTAGCAGTAAAGTGCCACGAGTTAAGTGAATGATGGCGATATCAGTGTTACGGTGTTCAAAGTGCAAGTAAGTTTTTTTTAATTTTTTTATTTTAAACTAGTTTTCCATTTCCTGTTGTTTTGTTCAGCATGCATGTCCCATCTGGTTGAAGCAGCACAATACACTTGTTGCCGTGGCATCAAACCGCCACCGTATAATACATGCAGTCCACAGTAAGGAGTTGACGGTTACATCTGATAACCTGTGAGTCCGTTTAAAGAGAGCTCTTACTGTTCCACCAACTCAATAATACAGCCGTCAGGCCGCTGGGCCCATTGAGCGTATTGTCCTCGGCTCCTTTCTCACCCGATGAGAGGGTATTGTCTTGGGCTCAGCTCCTATAATGGCCTCGTAATGGGTCCAATGTCGGTTCAATAATACGTCAATTCCTCACACCATTTTTACCTCCCAAATTGGCCCTCATAGTGATGGTGGTGGTGGCTGTGAAATAGAATGTAACAGATTTATGAAGTATGAAGTCACTGATTCGTCAGTCCGCTCTGCGTTGTCGTCGTCTTGACGTCCAAAGGCCATATATGGATTTGCGGTCACTGTGTGTAATGAACGGCGTGGTCACCACTGCATTTTGTCACATCTCATGACTGCCTCCTGCTGGCGGTCGATGAGATTTCATCACGTTGCAGCCTCTAGTCGACACCTGCGTTAACCCTTCGCTCTACCTGTGCAGTAGCGTCTGAATTAATGGACCTAATCAATGGGGTCGTATTCCATGCATGGCCAGACTCCTTATTTATTTTTTTAAGATACATCTGGGTTTATTAGCAGGGAGGAAGCTGCCACTGGATAAGGATAAGGATGTTTATTATCGTCGTAAAAAGATACAACGAAATTAAGTTGTCAGTTGTCAGTTGTTAAGTTGTCAGTTCAGCAGCAACAAGGTAAAAAGACATGACTGACATTAAATTAATATATAAGACATTTAAATAAATATATAGAAAATATAAGAAACAGGCATCAATGGCTTTAAAGTGACAAGAGTGCTTTGTTAAAGTGTCGTTTTATTGCTTATTTTTATTTCTCTGCAACGTTTTGGTAGTAATGCAGGAAGGAAAATGGATGCCGTTTCTCTTGGATACGGTGTTTTCGAAAGACACCAGGCAGCTTTCACACGCTGTCATGTTCACTTTCTATCGCTTCCTCTTTTTATATATATATATATATATATATATATATCTCCTTCTGCAGGCCTGGTCTCCTGTGTGAACCAGCACCACCTGCTGGTCAACTATCTCCACGACGTGAAGGACGTCCTGCAGCTGTGTGAGCTGTCCACGGGCCGGCTGGTGAGGAGCCTGCCGCTGGACGTCGGCACAGTGTCCGGAGTGAGCTGCAAGAAGGAGCACTCTGAATTCTTCTACAAATTCTCCTCCTTCACGACGCCTGGTGACTCTTCTCAAGTTCATAAATCCTATTTTAGTTTAGGCTTGTATTAGCAAAATGAGAGAATAACAAAGTAGTCAGAAAGTTACTAATCCCATTATGAAAAATAACTGCAAAAACAATGGCTACAAATAATTAGGGTCACTCTAATGATTTAGATTATTGATAAATAGGCTGATTGTTGTTTTTCGACAAAATGTTTAAAAATGCCCATGGTGTCTTCTTCAAATTTGTCGAAAACCCAAATTGTATTCGGTCTGCTCACATGTCAAATATAGAATAGATGGGAAATGCTCACATTTGAAAAGCTGGAACCAGGGACATTTCTTTTTGTTTTATTTATTCGATTTATTGTTTTGATCCTAAAGAAATGAAACATCTACGTCTTATATAATAAATGTTTTGCTGCACGTGCTGAATAGTTCCTATACTTTTTAAATAATGCATCAAAAGTTAGAAACTGTAAGTAAGTAAGTAGTATGTCGTCTAATTATCTCATCACATATCGGTTATTAAAAGTATCCACACGCAATGAGTTAAACGCACAGTAACTCATAGTGTGACCTCCCCCCCCCCCCCGCCCCCCCGTGGTGCCCAGGTATCATTTACCACTGTGATCTGAGTGAGTCTGACCCGGAGCCCAGCGTGTTCAGGGAGGTGGAGGTGAAGGGCATCAAGCAGGAGGACTACAAGACCAGCCAGGTAACGACCTGCTGTCCTATCTCTTTCACTTCCCCATTACCCCTTCTGAGGAATGTTGTTTTCTTACAGGTCATTCTTGTTCTGGTTGTTTCGTTGCATCTACTGCATATTTATAATCACGATTCAGATTTCCCAGAATGTGGTTGAGGAAGTGGTAAATGGTCTTTGTGCACAGCTCATCTTCGACTTAAACACTGACGTAAAATATGTTTTAAAAAAAGATATACACACACAAATGACTTTATCTGTCTTCTCACGTGCATTTCCAGGTGTTTTATCCCAGTAAAGATGGAACCAAGATCCCCATGTTCTTAGTTCACGCCAAGGGCCTGAAGAAGGACGGCTCTCATCCCGTCTTCCTTTATGGCTATGGGGGCTTTGAGGCTTCCATACAACCGTTCTACAAGTGAGCACAATGGGACCGATCCTCTCTGCTGGCGTGTCACTTCCATGTTGTGTGTGTGTGTGTGTGTGTGTGTGTGTGTGTGTGTGTGTGTGTGTGTGTGTGTGTGTGTGTGTGTGTGTGTGTGTGTGTGTGTGTGCGCGCGCGTGTGCGTGTGTGTGTGTGGGAGAGTGAGTGAGAGTGAGTGAGAGAGTGTGTGATGGTACTAGAATCAAAAGACTACATGCATATTATCAGGGATGGGCAGTTGTTTTTTTTAAAGTATTCTGAAGTTCAAGCACAGTAACGTTGATTGTACTTTAATGTCTTTCTCTCTTGTCTGTGGTCAGTGTTTCTTACCTGCTGTATGTGAGACACCTGGGAGGCATCCTGGCAGTGGCCAACATCAGAGGAGGTGGAGAGTACGGACTCACCTGGCACAAAGGTACAGACGTCCTAGGGATGCGCCCAGAAAGACATTACTGTATGGACTTTGCTCTTTTTTTTTTACAATGAAGCGAACAGCGGCGCCATAGAGTGTGCGTGTGTGTGTGTGTGTGTGTGTAAAAGTTAGTTAGGCAGGAGGGCTGAGCACCAGTGGATAATAAGATTCCTCGTGTCAATAAAGCCAGGCCAGAGCTCCATCTCTTAGTGGAGAGGGATTTTTGGAGCCTTAATACATATGTAAATCTCTCCATCTGACAAAGGTCCCATACTTTGTGAATCCATACCTTGTATGTGGGAGAGTGTTGGGTTCAGCTGTTTAATAGTTGGAACGCTTCAAGGCTGCTTTAAGTAATATATTTAAAAGGTATTTATGTGTGTGTGTGTGTGTGTGTGTGTGTGTGTGTGTGTGTGTGTGTGTGTGTGTGTGTGTGTGTGTGTGTGTGTGTGTGTGTGTAAGGGCCCACTCAGTCATCCATCCATGGTCAAAGTGGTGGAATGACACGGGGTCCGCATTCAGATCGTGAGACAAAGCCACTATTTATCTCTATACTGGGAAAAAGCAGTTGGGGAATAAGTGAAAAAACAACCGTGTGAATACAGAAGCCTTCCACCTCGTTTGGGAATTATTCTCAGTGGTTTGACATTCAGGTGTGGCAAAGCGACCGACTCATAGCTGTACGATGAGTAAATGACATAGAAATGCCAGCAGGTATCACCTGCTGGCATTTCCATATTATTTACTCTCTGGCATGGCACTGAAAAATATGGATGTGAGAGATTTTAGGGCCCTGATCAGACAAGGCGTGTTTTGCAGTTTGCTGCGTCTTTTTTATATCTTTTTTTATGTTGCTAGGCAACCGCCGTATAGTTAATAGTACAATTAACTGGAATCTCAAGCCTGCTGTGGTCTGGTCAGATAAAGGCAACTACGGGTATCCAGCAAAGGTCAACACAATGAGGAAAACATGCTAATGACATTTGGGGCTGAGGGCTCAACTCGAGGCTTTTAAGGGCGATCCTGCAAAAACACACAGAGCGGCAAAGTCTTCAGCAACGCAAAAGTAGCGCACAAAATGCTTCCTTTCTCTTTTTTAAATAGAAACGATTACAAAAAGCAGAACAGCGAGACAGAATAACTGCACCCCCACCACCTGGGGGAGGCTGTGTGAAAAAGGGCTACAGCCAGTGTTTATGAGGAAACATTAAGCATTCGTTTTCTATCGTCTAATTCTGTGTTCACACGACTCTTCTGCTGATTATTGTGTGTTTGCAGCGGGAACGCTAGAGAACAAGCAGAACTGCTTCGATGACTTCCAGTGTGCAGCGGAGTATCTGGTCCAGGAGAAGTACACCACGGCCAGCCGCATCGCCATCAACGGAGCCTCTAATGGCGGCCTGCTCGTGGGTGAGTATCAACCCATCAACTGTGTGCCTATTTTTTATGGGGTTATGTATTTAGTGTGGAAGCCAGAGATGAAGAACAAGGAAAAAATAGAAGGGTTTTAAAGGTGCACCCTGGAAACTATTGTGTTACATTTAGGAGTTGGCATTTTGAAAGTGGTGAAATCTTGCTTTTCATGTTTTTATAGCTAAATCAGCTCTTTGGATTTAACATTGCTAAAGTAATTAAAAGCTCAGACAAAGGTAAATATACAGCAAAGGTGTAAATATACAGCAAATTTAGTCTTTTTAAGCTTTTTGGGGCATCATCTATGGTGATAGTAATGCTCCAAAAAACATTTTAAGTCAAAAACCTTCAACTTTTCTTGAGGGAGAGTTATCCTCCACAACCATAAAAAAATAAATAAACCCTATGTGTGGTGCTGGAGAGGCAGAATGATTGCTTGCTTAGTGCAAGGTCCCCCAGTAAAATAAACAAAAGGTAATATATGAGGCTGGTGGTGGTATTCTGTGTGTGGCGTGGGATGGATGTGGATGCTGCGTGTGTTTTCCTGCTTTTTGACCCTTTGCCTTCTCCGTGCCTGCTTAATGGAGCTCTCTTTCTACTTCCTTCCCACTTCACCGGCTCACCTCCCACACGCTATGGAGTTTAGCCCTCGAGGCTACAAACAATACATTTACTAAACACATCCATGTTTTTACAGTTTTTTTTTTTTTTTTTTTGCAAAGCCGACTAAGAGCCGACTAAGATCACCGGCCCACCGCGAGTCTCTGCTGCCTTGATCACAATCCGTCCTTTACGTCACATCTTTGGCATAATTCATAATGTAAAATTAATTTTAACAGTAGTTAGCTGCTTAGCTTCAATTAATTTAGCCATTAAACAGCACATTAAGCAGAGCTTAGTCACATCATTTACCCAAAAGGCTGGCTGCCATATGGCAGCGCACAAACCCAACTAATGACTTCTTCCCTGGTGTGTGAGCGGCGATTTAGGAGCGACTGTGTCCTACAGTGTGAAGTAAGAGGGGACGTGTGTGTGTGTGTGTGTGTGTGTGTGTGTGTTTAAAATTTGTGTGACAGATTCCATTTTGCTTTCACACACAGCGGCGTGCGTGAACCAGCGTCCAGACCTGTTCGGCTGTGCGGTGGCAGAAGTCGGGGTGATGGACATGCTGAAGTTCCACAAATTCACCATCGGCCACGCCTGGACCACCGACTACGGCTGTTCTGACGACCCGGAGCAGTTCAAGTCGCTCATCAAGTACGGGGGAAAAACACACAGACGCAACGAATCACTAGAATACACTCGACGCCGCATGAGAACGCGTTGCAGTTACCGTGCGCTCCTCGTGTCTCGACCAATCAGACTCTAGTTGGACCGAGTAGGAATAGATTCATAGGTTCTGATTTTATTGTCAATATACAGGCACAGGATTGCACATTGAAATGTAGTTGGAGCCCCAGCCATGCTGCGCGCACACACAGAAAATGCATAAACAGTTATTTAAATTAGAATACAAACAATAAAAAATAACAAACTATATGAAGGCACTAAAAGGGAGAAATGTGTGACGTTAAATGAGTCAAATTTATCTGCTGATCATGTTGCTTCTTGCCATTCACATTTAAGATTATTTAAAACCATTTTCATACTAGATTTAAGGATGTCAAGTGTGTGAAAATTATAGTTAAAGAACCAAACTGTCCAAAAACGGCAAGTCTAAAGTAGCTCGGTGCTCGACTGTGCCAAGAATGAGGAGATTATGATGCTCTCCCTCCGGGATCAGGTACTACGACTCTGGGCTCAACCCACTGTGGTGTTCACTCCCCTTCAGCTCTTTCTGCAAAGTTTACGGTCCTCGTTGTATTTTCTGCCACGCGTCGATGCTTTTTCTGCTCCGATTGCAGCGTGAATTGCCAAGGCAACCGCTTTGTTGATGGATTTCTGTGTCTACTGTGGTGGAGTCGCACGCGAGAACTCCCGCTGGAGTTCTGTTGTCTAGTGGAGCATCTCTGTTCACAGTCGTCATTGTGTGTTGTCATTTGTATTCATCGGCTTTGTTTTTCTTTCATCTGACTCAAGACGACAACAATCTGTGCGCGTTGGTGTAAATTGTCACGATGCGTGTTTAGTCTTTGTTGGTTTCAATAATCTCAAGGGCCGGACCTGAATATTTTAATATTTGACTCGTCTTACTTTGAGTAAGTATATTCAATTTTGGTATCATGATATTCTTTTATTTATTCTTCTTCCTCTTTTTTTTTTAACCCATCGGAAGTGCAAACATGCATAATACACACCAAACCTTTTTGGTAAATGGTTCTTATTCAATAACAAATACAAACAACAACGACACTAAAGATAACTAAAGACAGAATCCTATGAAATGAAATGAAAGCGACCGAACTGACCTGAAAGACACGCGTCTGGCTGAGTCCTTTCTCTCGTCATGTCATGGAGACGAGCCGGAGCCGGACACTAACCCATCGGGGCTCTGGCCGCATTACGCTCAGTCAGCAGAATCAAAACGCCACTGTTTAGAGGCACACACACACACACACACACACACACACACACACACACACACACACACACACACACACACACACACAGAGGGATGAGGAGAGGAGACGCTGAACGCAGACACACAAAAACAACACCCGTCACGGCGACCCCGTGCAATGTTGATAATTATACAACCGAAGCTCCGGAGCCCCAAAGAATGCCCTGATCTAATCTCAAAGTCTGTTCACAGTTTAAAATCTACCCACATAAGTCAAAAAATAGCAGCAAAGCATCTGAATCACACATTACTGCTCGCATATCACTTCCATATTCTCTTGGACTCCCTCACAATATTCCCTCCAACCGGTCTTTTTCTCTCTCTCCTCCCTCCAGGTATTCCCCTTTCCACAATCTTCCTGCGGCCCCTTACTCCGGCCCTCCCTACCCGGCCGTCCTGCTTCTCACAGCCGACCACGACGACCGCGTGGTGCCTCTCCACACCCTGAAGTTCTGCGCGGCCCTGCAGCACGGGGTGGGCGGCAGCGCCGTGCAGCGGCAGCCTCTGATGGTCCGGGTCGACACCCGGAGCGGGCACGGCGCCGGGAAGCCCACCACCAAGGCCATCTTGGAGGACACGCACATCTTTTCCTTCATCGCCGAGACACTCGGGCTGAGCTGGGTCGATTGATGAGCTAGTGAGGATGTAACGGGGTGCACCCAATGAGGTGGGGGCTTTTTTTAAGAGATGAATGATCTATTGTCTTTTATAACCAATGAAATAATCATCACTGTAAAAATACTAACTATAATGCCTCTTTTGAAACAACGCTTGTCTCATGTGTTACAATTCGAATAACATAAAATATACTTTAATAAAGAGTCTCTTTCCCCCCCGAGTGGTACATATTGTGTATTTGAATGCATGTTGTTGTTAGTACTGCTGAATTTTATCGTTGCAGCCGGTTGAAGTGGAAATAGTTTCAACGGCTCTGGGTTTGAACAAAGCTTCTTCAATAATGAACGAAGTGAATCTTGTTGATTTAAATGAGTAAAAAAAACAAACTTGTGATCTGGTTAATTATTCCACCATGAACCCCTTGTAAAAAAAACTTTTTGTTGAACTTTTCCTTTTAATATGCTTTGTGTATGCAATCTTTATTTGTACAGTAACTAGTAATTTAAGTTGTCAGATAAATTATGAGTTAAAAGTACAACACATTAATAAATGTAATGCAAGTAGTAGTACCATACAATTGAAAACCAAAAATAAGGTCTAAGTAAAGTACCTCAAATGCTATTGAGTACATTACTTGAACAGTAGTACAGCAAGTAAATTCACTCCAAGTCCTTTCTGTAGGGTGCAGTTTCCATATGTGTCAGCAGGTGGCAGTATGGGACCACACAAGAGAATCCTCCCTTGCAGGCTTCACTGTGCGCCAAACACCTCAAGGTCAAAGGTCGGGTGTCCGTTAGGCGTCGTTCTGCTCGGCTGCGTCACTGAGGGCAGGACGCTCTCGCCTCAAACAAGACGGACCGTGGTCAACGCTTTAGCCAAGTAGGATGCATCTTGTGTGAAACAACAACAACAACAACGGTAGTTGGAACACACAAGAACGAGGGCTTGTATGAAGGGAGACGGGAGGAGAGCGGAAGATGGGCGGAAATCCTTTAAAGTGTGTAGAAAAAAAGCCGAGGGATGGAGAGGGATGACAGACGGCAGATATATGGTGAGACGGCGAGAGGCAACAAGCAGAGAGACAGAGAGAGAGAGAGAGAGAGAGAGAGAGACTGAAAGTGCACTTATGGAATCTCAAGACAGACGGGTGTTTAAACTGTCAAAAGAGAAAAAAGATGGAAACACTCTGTCAGCCAACCGCAGACGGTGAGAGAAGTTGTCCATCCGGTCACTCAGAGTTTAATCTCTGCTCAGTGGAAAGTTCTGATTTCCGTCAGGCTGAACCCCGGGCTTTATCTAAGTACCCTCTCAGTGGATAGATAGGATGGGAAAAAGGAGAGGGAGAGGGGGAGGGGGGGTGAGGGGAAGGGAGAAGGAGGATTTGCAGACAATGACTCCTCGCCACAAGGGGCAAAGTGGTTGAATGAAGCCGGGGAAGACAAAGCCGGTAATAAGCTGGACATATGAGAGCGAGAGGTTTAAGACCATGCAGGAAAGACACTGTGACGCTCTGCTCCCAGGAGTGTCCCGGAGGATAGAGGAAGGCTTTTGCTGCTTCATTTCCTTCATTCAACCCCCCCCCCCCCCCACCACCACCTCCAACCCCCCCCTTCACACATGTACAAGCACAACGCAGCCTTCACGGCTCTGTGTTCTCTAGAGGGGAGGAACACAAGCTTTTTACCTACAAAGCCCCCACCGTCTCGCACTCGCAGGTCCCCATCCGGTCCCTCCGTTTGTTTACTTTACCCCCCCCCCCCACCCCCCCATAATGCAGGGATTAATTTCTCAAAGCCGATTTGAGCTGCGGCATGCTTCGGCGAAGAGAGCAGAACTTTTGTGCTGAGGG
This sequence comes from Ophiodon elongatus, assembly GCA_016806645.1. NCBI lineage: Eukaryota > Metazoa > Chordata > Actinopteri > Perciformes > Hexagrammidae > Ophiodon > Ophiodon elongatus. The sequence continues at coordinate 4,621 of JACSYO010000613.1, read as the reverse complement.
GAAGTTTCCCCTTCACACTAGCTTTAGAGGTGGACTGCTCTCCCCTTTGTGCCGCCCGCTTTAATCTTCACACGGAGCGGAGCGAGGGATGGAGGGATGGAGGGAGGACGAGAAGGGGAGAGGGCTCTCAACACACCGCTGGGAGTCACTCATGTTTTTTTACACAGAGGTGTCGTCTGCCTTCCCATGTGCCTCTTTGAATCCTTCTGCTTCTTCCTGTTCCCTCTCTGGAGTTTCTTCCTCTTCGTACGTTTCTGGACTCTCATTTTGTTCTTTGCCTTTTACAGCTTGAAAGGTTTCTTTTATCATAAAGGTTGTATTTTTGTATTATTTTTTGTATTATTATTATGAGGGTTGTATCTTATGGTGATGAAGTAGATCAGAGTGACTGGTTTGTGTCGAATGCCCAGGGCGTTGTGTACAGAGTGCATCAGGGATTTACCGCTTCCTACAACCAAAGGAGACGTCTTTAAAATGTTTGTTTTTTCCAACCAACAGTCCAAATCTCATAATTTCTTCTTCATCATTATATAAAGCTGGAACAAAAGGACATTTGGTATTTTTGCTTGATAATTAACGCAAACAGATAAATGTTTCTGTGATCATTTCAGCTCGACCACAAATATTTGGCATTTCTTTTTACTTACTTTTTACTATTTACAAGTTATTGATTAACTGACTAGTGGTTTCAGCACTAGTGGTCTAGATTCTTGCAGTAAAGTTCAATATTTCTTTGAGTAGTTTAATTCGTGGTTAATATTTAGTTTACATACACAACAATAAAAGAAAAAGTAAAGAAAATATATTGTACTACCTACCTTTTTTTAACTGTTTATATCATTACACGCACATATTAAACACGAATCTAAACAAAACAACAGAAAAAGGGAATAATTAATCCATTTCAAAATATGGGATGGACATATAAACAAGAATGGATGATAATAGATACTAATACTAATCATTTATAATAATAATAATCCACTCCACGGTATGATAGTATAGATAGAAGTACAGGTTTAATATTTACTCTGGGAAAGAGTGTGTGTGTGTGTGTGTGTGTGTGTGTGTGTGTGTGTAAAAGTTAGTTAGGCAGGAGGGCTGAGCACCAGTGGATAATAAGATTCCTCGTGTCAATAAAGCCAGGCCAGAGCTCCATCTCTTAGTGGAGAGGGATTTTTGGAGCCTTAATACATATGTAAATCTCTCCATCTGACAAAGGTCCCATACTTTGTGAATCCATACCTTGTATGTGGGAGAGTGTTGGGTTCAGCTGTTTAATAGTTGGAACGCTTCAAGGCTGCTTTAAGTAATATATTTAAAAGGTATTTCTCGGCCCCTCCCCGCCCGGGCCTTTATGTGTGGAGTCTGACTGTGAAAGGAAATCTACCTTTTAGATGACGTTATTTGAAGGCCTTTAACACATCTTGAGTGTGGTCTTGTGATGGTGTTCACGCACAACGGTCTATAGTTTGCATTTTGAAACACGATTTGCTTTTAATCTCTCTGAAGAATCCCGGCCCGTCTCCCTGTCCCGGTCTCATTTACAGTGAATAAACAGGCAAATCTGATTGAGGATTTACGATCAAAACCGTGAGAAGCCTGATAAAATACAGACTAAAACAACCCCCCCCCCCTCCATCCCTCCCCCCATCGCCACTGAGGAGAGTTACTGTGGGATATGTTGTTTGCATACTAAGGCATCACACTTAAACTAATGGCGTTCATTATGCCGTACCACAAGGGAGTGGGATGCAGAGAGCATTTGATAGCAGGCCGCCATCCGCCTCATTTGGCACGTGTGCAGCTGCAAGAAGGGTCATGACCCCGAGCGGGCAGAAGTCAAGTGTCAAGGCTATTAGGATTTCATAATTAACATTATGCAGATGAGAGCCGATGGCTTCATTTAAGACTCGGTTTTACATTTTGTGTCCCAAATAGAACGGCGGTTAGCAGCATTGCAATTACATTTTTAAAGCCTTCAGTTTCATTCTCATACAACATAATCTTGACGAGCCTGACATGTAAATACACATTACATGTTACATGTGCGTTTTGTCCTTCACATTACATCTCGAAGAATGCGTGCAAGAAATTTACAATGAGCTCAAATGCTGCTTAGCCGGGGGGAAGAGGGGTGGGTGGGAGCGTGGGGGGGAGGGGGGAGGGGGCGTGGGGGGAGGGGAGCTGAGCAGCATCTGAAGGAGGTGATGTTTGCTTGCGTGGGAGCTTTAGAACGCTGTAGCCAGCGATGGCTCCGAGATGAAACTCATTAAATCTCAAACTCCACTCCTTTCCAATATGAATTTAATATTAAAAAAAAAGTATGGATTGCTGCTGCAACTGTATGAGGTAAATAAAAATATCTCGTTCTCAAACGCATACCCATGGACTGTCATCACACTTGAAGTACATTTGCACACACACACACACGCACACCTTATTGTGCACACACACACTGACCCTGTGCGAGCAAGCTCACTTCTACACACCCACACAGTTGCCCACATAAATCCCACGCTAAATTAATTTGCATTTACAATAATTTCCCATATGCTCGGTGCTGGTCGAGAGGTGGGCGTTTTGTAATAAAAACAGTAAGTAATATAATCTCAGTCCCAGGGAGAGAAACTTCATAAATTCACGTGGAAGAAGAAGAAGAGAGAGAAAACCACGGGCCACAAAAGTAGACGAGGAGAGGCAACCAGAAGTTCAAGTCTGTTGTAAGAGGACACCGTGCATTAACCTCGTACGAGTAGATCAGTCGGTAGTACAAGAGGCCCAGGCGGCCTTAAGCTGAGAGGACTGAGTGAGCTCCGAGAGCCGTCGGTTCATTTCTTTGCACCAGAAGTTAAAGGGTTGACGGACAATTTGGAGTTTGATCATTTCAAACCCTAATTCACTGAGAATGTAGCTGCTCAATGCACCTACCCACTTGCCTTTGGCAATGACACTGAGACCCAGAATCTACAGTGAATATCTTAAGTCTTAAGTAAGGCACAGATCTCAAACGGATAGCTCCAAACTTGGCGAGCCTGAGCTCAAAGCTAACCCCCTTCACTTTTACCGGCGGGTTCCAAGAAACACATGGAAAGTTGTCACGGGTCCTGAGGAAGTTGCGTTTATTCACCTATAGTATATGGGAAAAAGTTAAAGAAAAATTCCATAAATTAGTACATCAAAGAATACACAAAGAAAAATCAGAGTATAGTATGTCAATAAAGTTTATTTTTTTAAAGGCATCCTACAGTATGTTGAAAAAGTCAAAAAAATCATCTAGTATTTCTTACCTTTTTTTTTTATAATATTAGTATGTGGAAAAAAGTCAAAAAATGCCAAAGAACAGTACATCGAAAAAAAAACTAAAAGAAAAGTCATAGTATAGTGTGTCGAAAAACATCATAGTATCATAACCACTCAGAGGTCGTATGAGCACAGTTTATTTGTTTATAATGCTCTCATGTTCTGTGTTGTGTTGTTAATCTCCCCCTCTCTTCTCTCTCTGTCTCTCCCTCCCTCCCTCCCTCCCTCTCTCTCTCTCTCTCTCTCTCTCTCTCTCTCTCTTCCTTCTCTCTCCCTCCCTCTCTCTCTTCCTTCTCTCTCCCTCTCCCTCTCTCTCTCTCTCTCTGCTGTGGTGCATGGTGTGATGGGCTGAGGAGCTGAGTGGATGATTGCTCCTGTGTGGGTGTGGAGGTTGTTCCCCGGGAGCGGATTGGTTCCTGCCTCCGAGCGTGCGGTTCAAGAGGCCGGCTCCCCTCAGCCCCCTCTTCCTCTTCACTTCCATCCAGAATGCCAGTTGGCATGTTCTCTGAGAAATGTTCAAGTTCTGTCAATTGATATAAAAAGCCCAGGTTTGGTAGGGGGGTGTTAGCGTTTTGGTTCACCCTCTTTTCTCCAGTTTTTTCTGTTAGGAGTTAGGTTAGCAAGTTGTCTTTTGTTTCATTATATATACAGATAAGCATTAAGTTATTTTGTTTATTGTTTTGCTGTTATACTATTCAGAAGCTGCAGGTTAAAATAAACTATTAAAGGGCCAGAACCTCCTTGTTGCTGGTGGTTCTTGGGAGCTGGGAGGAGGGGAATCTCACGTTTAATGATGTGCCAGTTTGAACCCTAAGCCGGGACGTAACAAATGTATGTAGAGTATAGAAAGTAAAAAAAGTTACGATATGTGTCTAAAAAAGTTTTAAAAAATAAGTCATAATATAGTATATCAATCTTTTTTTTTTTTTTTAAGAAGTCATAGAATAGTATCTCGCAAAATAGGTAAAAAATAAATAAAAGTATATTGTAGTTTGTAAAAGAAAACCCAGTATATTATGTTGGAAAAAGATAATTTAAAGAAATTCACAGTACAGTATGTGAAAATAGTTAATAGTATGTAGTATGTCATAAAAAAGTTTTAAAAAAGTAACTGAATAAAAAGTCATAAATAAGTCATAGTACTGTATGTCACAAATAAGTAGAGAAAGTGATATTATAGTACACCATAAAAAGTCCTTCTAAAAGTCAGATTATAGTATGCCATAAAAGCAGTCGTAAAATAAGTCATTGTATATCATAAAAAAAGCAAAAAAGTTTTAGCATTGTATATCATCATTTTTAAAAGAAAAAAGTCATA
>JACSYO010000612.1:15000-17193 GCA_016806645.1 Ophiodon elongatus | reverse complement strand
TGATGTGTGATGAATTATAACGCAACCAGCGGTGTTACGCCGACGCGTACCCGCCTCACAGAGCCCGTAGCTCGGATAAAGAGAGCGGAATCAGAACCCCTGGATGAAATATGGCAATTATTGGGAAAAGGTGGTGTAAAACAACCGCTGGTGCCTCGCTGCTGGATTCTTCCGGTTCCCCCGAGTACAGGTGACGTCTACGGACAGTTCGGCGCGGGTGCCGTCCCTCGGAGATATTAATACATATTTTAAAAAAAATATTTTCCCCGCCGGAAATGTTCGGAAAAGGCCGAATTTCGCGCCGAACAACATGACGTGCACGGCGGTTCTCCGGCTTCGTTCCTTCACTTATACCCCGTTGGTATGGTGTCCCCCAGCGGGCGTGTCCCACCGCTCATGATCCCCCCCCTCATAGGCACGAGACGTGGCCGGCGAGGGTGCCGGTAATCGGTTCTCCGACTCCATTCTCCGGATGAAATGGCAATTATTGGGAAAACGTGGTTTAAAACAACCGCTGGTGCCTCAAGGCTGGATGTTTCAGTTCCTGAGTGACGTCTACGGACAGTTCGGCACTGGTCGCGCCCCTGGGAATATTAAGAAATGTTTTTAAAGAAACATTTCCACCCGGATGTTTTCGAAAAACGCCGAATTTGGCGCCAAACAAGATGGCGTGCACGGCGGTTCTCCGGCTTCGTTCCTTCACTTATACTGCGTTTGTATGGTGTCCCCAAGGCACTTGCAGCGACCAGTGACTAGCGGGCCTGTCCCCCCCGCGTCACGGTCCTCCCTCATCAGCACGAGACGTGTTCGATGAGGGTGTCGGTTCTCCGAGTTCGTTCCGAGTTCGTTCCTTTTTCGTTCCCCCGTTGTCTGAGAGTGACCAAGACACCTCCAGCACCCAGCTCGACCGGTGAATAGCGGGCCTGAGCCCCCGCTTCACGGTCCCCCTCATCAGCACGGGACATCGCCACAGTGGAGGTCTCAGGCCGCCAGAGTCAGTCTACACAGATTTTTTGTTTTGTGTGAGAGTATTAGTCTTTAGGCACCAACCGTATTCCCATTAATGAGGCCTGAAGCCTGCTTCTGCGACCCCTCATCACAGAACACATGAAAAGGGTCTACCGGCCATCAGAGTTAGTTTTTGGATTGCCTTTGTTACGATGTCATTTGAAAGATGACCGGCTCTCAGCACCCAGCTCGACCGGTGAATAGCGGGCCTGAGCCCCCGCTTCCCGGTCCCCCTCATCAGCACGAGACATGGCCGATGAGGGTCTCGGTTCGCCGAGTTCGTTCCTTTTTCGTTCCTTTTTCGTTCCCCCGTTGTCTGAGAGTGACCAAGACACCTCCAGCACCCAGCTCGACCGGTGAATAGCGGGCCTGAGCCCCCGCTTCACGGTCCCCCTCATCAGCACGACACATGGCCGATGAGGGTCTCGGTTCTCTGAGTTCGTTCCTTTTTCGTTCCCCCGTTGTTGGAGAGTGACAGAGACACCTCCAGCACCCAGCTTAACCGGTGAATAGCGGGCCTGAGCCCCCGCTTCACGGTCCCCCTCATTGGCACGAGACATGGCCGATGAGGGTGTCGGTTCTCTGAGTTCGTTCCTTTTTCGTTCCCCATTCGTTCCCCCGCTGTTGGAGAGTGACAGAGACACCTCCAGCACCCAGCTCGACCGGTGAATAGCGGGCCTCAGCCCCCGCTTCACGGTCCCCCTCATCAGCACGAGACATGGCCGATGGGGGTCTCGGGTCTCGGTTCTCTGAGTTCGTTCCTTTTTCGTTCCTTTTTCGTTCCCCCGTTGTTGGAGAGTGACTAAAACACCTCCAGCACCCAGCTCGACCAGTTATTTGCGGGCCTGTCCCCCCGCTTCACGGTCTCTCTCATCAGATTGATACATAGTGGCGGAGTACCAGGGGCTTAAAACTCAAAAAATTGAAGAAAATGACAGAGTTATTCGATTGGAGAAGGGGTGGCTTTGAAGCCCTGAAACTTCAGGGCTTCAACTTCCCTTCTGCGGTGGAAATAAACTCGAAAAAACGACAGAGTTATTCGATTGGAGAAGGGAGAGTGAAGCCCAGAAGTTTCAAGGCTTCAGCTTCCCTTCTACGGTGGAAATAAGCTCGAAAAAACGACAGAGTTATTCGATTGGAGAAGGGAGAGTGAAGCCCAGAAGTTTCAGGGCTTCAGCTTCCCTT
>JACSYO010000612.1:5000-7500 GCA_016806645.1 Ophiodon elongatus | reverse complement strand
ATATATAGGTGTGCAGGGGAACCCCCCTGTACAAAGATGAGAAACCGAGGGCCACCCCCCCTAACGCAGACTGACACCCCCTCGGGTCGGAAAGGGCCACAATTGATAGTGGTTCTGCCCGATGCTGAGTCGGCTTCCGGTTCTTGGCTTGGCGGAATGAGCCTGGGACCAGAGGCGGGAAGTACTCTCCCGCAGGAAGCCTCGGTGGTGCGAAACGATTCCCGTGGGAGGGTTCGAAGGGTAACTCCTCCGTCCTCCTGGCAATACAACGCCCCTGATCGATTGTCAAATGTACCCGCCATCGGAGGGCCCCCGCCGGCCGACCTAGTGTCGGTGTTCGGGCGGACGGTTCCTCTGGACTAGCGGGTTCGCATCCAAACCGTCTTAGCCACTAGTTGGTAGACGAGAATAGTGCGTCCTTCAGTTCAACACTCGCCAGAGTGTATGGATGAGGAGGCCCTCTGGCTCAGCTCAGGGGGACGGGTTGTGACTCCCTGTATAGGGAGGGAAGCCCCTAGAAGCGCACACGGTCTAGTACTAAGGAGCCTGGTAGTTCGCTCGACGTACAAATCCCTCGGCCATCCCCATGCCGTAAGGTGTGACGGGTGTAGTTGAGTGGAGTGACCTGGGGATAGACAACAGAATGCCTGGAACCAGCGGTATCGAGCCCAGGTGTTATGTCGTCCCAGCCTATTCCAGCCAGTGTTGTGCGCGATTCGGTGGATGCGGTTGAACTTCGAGGGCGCTGGTATGACGAGTCATCTGCCTTCTTCGAAGCATGTACCTCATAGGTGCACTGGCGGATAACTGCCCCTGGGCCCGGGAAAAAACCCGACATAGTCCAGGGGTAAGGGCCGGCAGTGAGCCTGTTGAATTTGTGGGATAGCCGCTGGGGATAGGCTCCAGGTCCTAGTTCATCGCTTAAGTGCGGTGCTAGGGGCAAGCCTAAACTGGAGCCGGGAGACAGTCACCGTAGTGCGCACTGTCCGGAAAATGTCGAGCCCCCAGTGAGCTGTCAAAGCAGAGGAGACAGGCACATCTAGAAGGGTATGTGTCTAGGAGTGTGTAAGTGGTGAACGTTGTGGGAGCGGTCCGGAGGGATATCGGGTCAAACGATGAGGTCAACAACCTGGTCGCCAGGTTCAGGGAGCTCAGAATACCGACGAGTTCGTGGAGTCGAACAGACGTCGGCATCTGGGCTCTGGCGATAGGGGGGAGTAGGTAGGTCCAAGTGCGGACACTTGTACGTGACTACTAGGAGACGGGACTGGGCTGACAACGGCAGCTATATCCCCGTCACCGAGGACGATCGCAAGCAGGATGCGATCGCGTCTGCAGCCTCGGCATCGATCCATCAATGGGGTGTGCGAGCACAAAAGGATTTATGGCCGAACAGGGTTGTCTGAAAGCCTGACTCGGAATATGGAGGGATGGTACAGGGGGAGGGGTGTCTCCTAGAAACTCTGTACTATCTATATGAAACCTGGGTCAATCCAGGCTGGTGAAGTCTACCCGCAGGTGTGCAAACAGGTTGCACCTCGTGGTAGGTGGGGCGAAGCCAGTCCATATCGAGAGAAGGGTAACGTCAGTACGCCCAGGGGGGGCCAATCTCTGCTTGAGCGGACACGAAACAACCCCACTGACGGTTCTGGAGAACTCCATGTACTGAAAAACCGTACCTCGCTGGGACTGGAAGGCGGCAGCAATCCAGGGACCCAGGCGGGATGGCTCACAAATACGTTTTGTGCATAGTTGATCTCAGGGACCCCGACGGGGGCACTCAAAAATGTTCTGAGAGGCACCATACCCAAGGCTTCCGATACTGATGGCGCCCTATCGTCACTAGACCGGTAGTTTTGAGGCTTTTTTAGAAGATTCGGGCCTGTAGGACGTCTGCGGTGCGTCCTACCATCTTCGTCAGTGGGTCTCATATCCGCCCCTGAATACTCGAAATGCTTCATGCTCCAGGGCGGTGCACTGAAGTTGAGTAATGCAAAAAAGTTCTCCTAGGGGTCGTGTCAATCGACTTTGCGAGGGTCCTCGATACCGTCGGGTGGAGCGTCTCCTGGGCGCTTCGGACGGAAGGGGTTAGACCAACTTATGTATGAGTTGGCCCGAAACTCTTTTGAAAAATGTATGCTGGGAGCGCGGTGCCTGTAGTGGTAACAGGCTCTATCGCAGTCAGGGTGGGGGTGTAGCTGGGAATCCCCAAGTCTCCACTCCACACAAGCCCTGATCTGTACCCGCTGGTGCAGACGTTGGAACGCGAGGGCAGGGGCTTCACCGCAGAACTGAAGCCCAATACATCCAGGGCGTGCATATGGATTCGACTCTTGGCTGTTCTTGGGAAAGCGTGGCGCCAAGAATGATGCTGAACCAGGAATGATCGTCGGGAGCGAGATCGTTTGTATACTTGTGAAGAATGCCCTGACGGAAATGGTAGGGAACATTAAGAGGGCAGACATGTGGCTGCACCTCCCGTAACGGTTCCTGCTCTGGG
>JACSYO010000611.1:102500-114971 GCA_016806645.1 Ophiodon elongatus | reverse complement strand
TATTAGTTTATTTATTTGGCCCTTTTAAATCTTTTTGTTATTTTACATTTGTGTTAATAAACACAGTTTTTTCTTTTCTTTAATTGAACTTTGTGAAACCTTCTTTTTCTTCTTCAATCTTCAACTCTTTTTATTCTTTTGTTTTTATTTCTTATGTCAACATCTTTTTTTTAAAAAACTTTGCTTCGTCCTCATCTTCACAGATACTCGTCTTCTTTCTGATGCTCTTTTGTCTTCCTCTTCCCTTCATCATCATCATCATCATCATCATCATCATCATCATCATCATCATCATCATCATCTTTCCTCCCCCCCTTGTTCCGCCGCCGTGTTTATGTTTCTCTTCACATCGAGTTGTTCCTCCTCTGGTATCAATATTGTTCGCTGCCTCCGAATCAATAAGCAGGAATAAAAAACTTTACCAACCCAATCAATTACGCCCCACTTCATTTTCATAACTCGACTCCATCGTCCTCGTCGCCGCGACAACAGCCCGATGATGCTGCCTCCCTCCTGGGACACGTGGTCCTCCTCCCCCCCCCCCCCCCCCCCCCCCTCCATCCCGCTGCATTAAGTCCAGAATGGTTAACGAGGTATCGGATTCTGCGATGATGGACGTTACAGCGGGAAAAATCTGAGGCCGGATCGGTTTACGTCTAAAGCGACGGGATGGGATCAATAACAATATTTTCCCTTGAAAACAGCAGCCTCTTCCCCTCCATAAGCATCTTCACCCCCCCTCTGGCCCCTCCCCCCTCCCCCATCCACTTTAAAAGCCCCTCCACATCCATTTTTAATGGCAGAGGGGGTTAGCAGGTTGCGCGGTTAGCCGCGGCGGCGGAAAGGCTAATACGCCGACAGCTGTGCCGTGTGCCGGGGCGAAGACGCCGTTATGGTTCAGAGGGGGGAGGAAGAGGAGGAAGAGGAGGGGGGGGGGGGGGGGGGGGGGGGGGGGGGGGGTCAGTGTCAGCGGCTAATTGGTTCCTTGGCAGTGACACTCGATCCGTCTGATCCAATCAGAGGAGTCGGAGACAGGATGAGAGTTTTACAGAAACACCTCGTAATGTGATGAAATCCAGCCTCAGAAACGACCGCGGAGTCGAATCAGCTCCTCCGACGGACTCCAGGCCGAATATCATGTTCAGCTCATCGACATGACGCCACCTAGAGTCCTCCCCGTCCACCAGACGCCCACACAACCAAACACGCTCCTGAAACACAGCTCCAAAGCAAACCCAAATCTAACCGCCAGCTTTAACATGAAGCCTCCAAATATAATATGTTTATATATTAATACAACCAAAACTGTTTGTTTTCATCTTTAAATTCTTAACTTCCTGTCGAGAGTCCACTTTTAAAATCACATTTTATATTGTATTTAAATTGTACAATATTCTTTTTTTTTTTTATACTTAATTTTTTATTTAGGTATTTTTACAGTTTGATAAGAAATAAATCCTTTGAAAGAAGAAAGAATAAAATAAATTAACCATGCATCTGGGCAAGTCTGACCGTAGGAAAAAATAAATAAATAAAAAATTGTACAATATTCTACATTGTGTGTGTGTGTTCAGCCATAAATGAAGAAGAAGGAAATGAATGAAATCTCCAGAGAAGTGAAAGTGAGCCTCAAACAGAAGTGTACTTTAGTTCCTGGTCCTCTAAGTTCCAGAATTAAAGAATTAACCCGCCGGAGGGATTGAAAAGAATTTATCACGGAAATAATCTGTAAAAAAACATCATTATAATCAGATTTACATGATTATTATACTTGTTTTGATCTTGTTTTTCTACCCATGTCTCCTCTATGCTGCTGTAATCTACCCGCTGTGGGACTAATAAAGGATTTTCTTATTTTATCTGGATATTTCCGACGGTCCTGGAACGCATCGTGTGTAACGAACGCTTCCATCAGAATAAGCAGCCTTCAAACGAAGATTGAAGCTGTGATATTTCATCAAAAACATTTTAATCTAAGTGTCTCATTTAAAATCTTGTCACAAATAAACCGTTTACTTTAATCAGATTCTGTAAAAAACATAAATTTCTGAGCTCCTCAGAGAAACTATGACGTCATGATGGATTCATCTGAGACCAACAGTCATGTGACAAGAAATCAGAGAAACTCTGACTGAAGGAGAGGAAGTGAAGGAGGAGAGGAGAGGAGAGGAGAGGAGAGGAAGAGAGGAGAGGAGAGGAGAGGAGAGGAGAGGAGGGGAGAGAGGAGGGGAGAGAGGAGAGGAGAGGAGAGGAGAGGAGAGGAGAGGAGAGGAGAGAGGAGAGGAGAGGAGAGGAGAGGAGAGGAGAGGAGAGGAGAGGGGAAAGGAGAGGGGAAAGGAGAGGCTGAAACGTGATAATAGTTTAATATATAAAACAAATAGAGGCTCCATTGTTTCCAACATCTGTAAAACTTGTTTACATTATTAAAATGTTGGATATTTAGATACTTTTCCAATTTTTGTAAAATAAATTATCAAAGAAATTCAACTTGCGTTTGTTATTTTTAATGATTTAAGTCATGATAAATGAGTTATTCTGCACTGAAGACGTGTTCTAGTTCTCTACTTCTAGTCATGACGGTCCTGTTTAGAGCAGGACTTTTATTTTGAAGGGGAAATAAAAGCCCTGATGGCTCCGTGGTTCAGGAGGTTAAAGGCGTTGACAGCGTCGAGCGGCGAGGCGTGAAAACATCGTGGAGCTCAGATCAAAGACTCTGAGAGACTCTTGAGTCTGTCAGCCACTCGACCCCCAACTCAAGTACTGACGAAGAGGGGTCACACACACACACACACACACACACACACACACACACACACACACACACACACTCAGAGCAGGGTTTAACCTCTGCTGCTGTATTTCCTCCGGAGGGTCAAGGTGGGGGAGGGGAGGGGGGGGATTAAAACTCCGATGCCGTGGTGACGTCATCACTTCCTGTTGGGTCAGCTGACCTCACGCTGCCCTTTGTGAGGAGACAGGCGGGACGGACCCTCCAAAGGACGAGAGCAACAAAAGGTTTGACCTCCAGACGACCCGCAGAGTCTCGTCCCAAACGAGACGTTTCCAGAAGCTCAGAACTCAAACACGTCGACTTTAAAGTCAACTCTACTTTAATAGATTCAACCAACATAAACTGTATTAAACTAAACTATTAAAATAACTCTCTGCTTCTGGACTCAGGTAATCTCACACTAAACTAATGTAAAGTCCAACTCAACTCTGAAGACTTAAAACAAACTGAACTCAACTTTACTAAAGTAAACGTGAACTCAAGTCATCTCAACTCAGACTTAACTAAGCTTAACTAACTTAAACTAACTTAAACTAAACCTGAACTAAACCTAAGCTAAACTAAATTCAACTAAGTTAAACTAAACTAAACCCAAACTCTGATCTTTGCTAAACTTATAACTCAACTCAAGTAAGCTAAACTAAGCTAAAACAAACTGAACTCAACTTTACTAACGTAAATGTGAACTCAAGTCATCTCATCTTAGATTTAACTAAACTAAACTAAACTAAAATAAACTGAACCCCAAACTAACCCTGACGCAACTTACAACTGAACTCCACCTCAAACTCCACTTAAAACTAAACTAAACTAAACTAAACTAAACTCAAACTAAACTCAAACTAAACTCAAACTAAACTAAACTAAACTAAACTAAACTAAACTAAACTAAACTAAACTAGACTAAACTCAAACTAAACTCAAACTCAAACTTTACTCAAACTAAACTAAACTAAACTAAACTCAAACTAAACATAACTAAACTAAACTCAAACTAAACTAAACTAAACTCAAACTAAACTAAACTAAATTAAACTAAACTCAAACTAAACTCAAACTAAACTAAACTCAAACTAAACTAAACTAAACTCAAACTAAACTAAACTAAATTAAACTAAACTCAAACTAAACTAAACTCAAACTAAACTAAACTAAACTCAAACTAAACTAAACTAAACTAAACTAAATTAAACTAAACTAAACTCAAACTAAACTAAACTAAACTCAAACTAAACCTACGACTCAGATCAGATCAGAAACAGGTACGTGACAAGAAATAAGACATAATTTAAAAATAGAAATTATGAACATTTTAAATAAAATATAATAAACAAATCATCAAAATAAAAAATAAACCTGAAATTTAAACAAAAATATTTTTGATCTAAAACTGAAAACGGAATCATAAAGAGCTGAAGCTATGTGAAGGTGAAACAGGAAGTGATGAGGGGGAGTGGGGGTGATAGGGGGGAGAGGGGGAGGGGTGAGGAGGGGGGAAGATGGGGGGAGGGGGAAGAGGGAGGGAGGGGGGAGGGGGGAGGTACTGAGTCACAGTCTGAACCATAAAATGGCTTCCTGCTGCAGCGCCACTCAATTAGAGAGTTTAACACGTCTTTGTCTCTGCAAATGGTTTCATCACGAAGCCGTTAATGTACTGTGAGGCCCCGCAGGATCCTACTGGGAGCTACTGGGGGCTACTGGGAGCTACTGGGAGCTACTGGGAGCTACTGGGGGCTACTGGGAGCTACTGGGGGCTACTGGGAGCTACTGGGAGCTACTGGGGGCTACTGGGAGCTACTGGGAGCTACTGGGGGCTACTGGGGGTTACTGGGAGCTACTGGGAGCTAGTGGGGGCTACTGGGAGCTACTGGGAGCTACTGGGGGCTACTGGGGGCTACTGGGAGCTACTGGGAGCTAGTGGGGGCTACTGGGAGCTAGTGGGAGCTACTGGGGGCTAATGGGAGATACTGGGGGCTACTGGGAGCTACTGGGGGCTACTGGGAGCTACTGGGAGCTACCGGGGGCTACTGGGAGCTACTGGGGCTACTGGGAGATACTGGGAGCTACTGGGGGCTACTGGGGGCTACTGGGAGCTACTGGGGACTTGGGGGGTTCAGAGACTGGGGGCTACTGGGGGCTACTCGGAGTTACTGGGAGCTACTGGGGGCTATTTGGGGGTTCTAGGAGCTACTGGGGGCTACTGGGGGCTACTCGGAGTTACTGGGAGCTACTGGGGGCTATTTGGGGCTACTGCGAGTTACTGGGAGCTACTGAGAGATACTGGGGGCTACTGTGAGCTACTGCGATATACTGGGGGCTACTGGGAGTTACTGAGATATACTGGGGGCTACTGGGATTTACTGGAAGCTACTGGGAGCTACTGGGAGCTACTTTTATCTTTTTCTAGGGGAAGTATTCAGATTGTTTCCTGCAATACTCGTTCCACACAGACGGAGGGGGAGACAAACACAGGACTTTCACCCAGGTTGTTTTGAAGTCATCTTTCTCCCCCTCTCACATGGTCTTCCTCTCTCTCCTCCCCTCTTTATCCTCCTTCTTTCTCCCTCTCCTCCCCTCCCCCCCTCCCATCTCTCTCTTTTCTCTCTCATAATTGCATCAGTTTATTTTTCTCTCTAATATTTGATCTGTTTTTCCTCCATAAAGTGTCTCATTAAAATTAATCACAGGCTGCATTATATCGCTACCTGCGGTGAAAAGTGACAGATTTGCCGATTGCTGCCGTTCGGTGAAGGAGGCTGAGTGAGTGTGTGTGTGTGTGTGTGTGTGTGTGTGCGTGCGTGCGTGCGTGTGTGCGTGTGTGTGTGTGTGTGTGTGAGAAAGGGTGGGAGGGAATGTCAAAATGGCGTCGCTCTCTGTGTCAAAATCATCCGGTTTATTTGTTTTTCCGTCTCTTTTCCACCTGAGAGAATCACGAGCAGCTGAACTCCGATGAACCCGACACGGGATTTTAATTACATTCTGTTTCACGTTATTTAGAAGGAAAAAAGAAAAACACGGAACATTTTGATTCGAATCGTTAATTAAAGTCGAGAGAATTAAACTGTCAGTCTGTTTAAAGTCTGTCGTCACGAAGTTATTAATCTACTTTACAACACTATTCAAACAAAGTTATTTTAAGCATTTCATTTCATTATATTTATATTTTATACATCACAATTAAACGTGGGAACGTGTATTCAGGTTCTAGTAAAAAGTGTTATTTAAAAGCTACTAAGGCCTTTAAGTGGTGCTTATTAGCATTATTATGTGTTAATAAGACACAATATTAACAGTGTTAATAGTAGCATCATATTAAACACTTGTTCACAGTTTACGGAACATTAATTAAAGCTTCATAAGCTCCTTTTAATTAATTACAAACACATTTATTGAGTTTAACTAACTATGATGTCATTGTTAAACTTTTACTGAGCTTTTTTTTTAAAGGTTAATATTTGTTATGCATAAGAAGTTAACTCAGTTAACTCATCAACCAACAGATCCAAAGAACATTGTTAAGATTAATGAAATATTTATTAAAATCTACAATTTACTTCAACCTTGAAAAATACATCCATGTTAAAAGTACTTTGAGTACTTGTGACTCATAGAGAACAGCAGAACGTCTGTCTGACAGCAAGTGAACGTGAGAATATTCTAAATATATTGTTCTATAAGAACCTCACAGCCACAGTGCTGCCCTTTAATAACAAAGCTCCTCCCACAAGCCCAGTCGGCCATGTTTCCTCTGGAAGGAACAACAACAACAACAACAACAACGTGTGCATGTTTACATAAAACTGTGGAGTCAGCAGCATCTGAAGGTGGTGATGTGGTTCCTCTGGTTCCTCTGGTTCCTCTGCTTCCTCTGGTTCCATTGGTTCCTCTAGTTCCTCTGGTTCCTCTGCTTCCTCTGGTTCCTCTGGTTCCTCTAGTTCCTCTGGTTCCTCTGGTTCCTCTAGTTCCTCTAGTTCCTCTGGTTCCTTGGTTCCTCTAGTTCCTCTGGTTCCTCTGGTTCCTCTGGTTCCTCTAGTTCCTCTAGTTCCTCTGGTTCCTCTGGTTCCTCTAGTTCCTCTAGTTCCACTGGTTCCTCTAGTTCCTCTAGTTCCTCTGGTTCCACTGGTTCCTCTAGTTCCTCTAGTTCCTCTGGTTCCACTGGTTCCTCTAGTTCCTCTAGTTCCTCTGGTTCCATTGGTTCCTCTAGTTCCTCTAGTTCCTCTGGTTCCTCTGGTTCCTCTAGTTCCACTGGTTCCTCTGGTTCCTCTGGTTCTTCTGGTTCTTCTGGTTCCTCTGGTTCCTCTGGTTCCTATGGTTCCACTGGTTCCTCTGGTTCCTCTGGTTCCTCTGGTTCCTTGAGGACGTGCTCGGAGGCTTAAAGGTTAACCCTCTGCAGAGGAAAGAGGAGCAGCAGCTTCGAGGCCGAGAGGAAGAAACTCTGACCTCCGAAAGGAAGATTCCACATCCAGCCTCTTAACCCCCGATCACCTCGACACACACACACACACACACACACACACACACACACACACACACACACACACACACACACACACACACACACACACACACACACACACGCACACACACACAGCACACACACACGCACACACACACACGCGCACGCACGCACGCCTGCTGAGTCTTTGGGCTGTGTTTCCTGTGTGTGCGTGCATGCGTGCGTGCGTGCGTGCGTGGCGTGTGTGTGTGTGTGTGTGTGTGTGTGTGTGTGTGTTGCGTCCTGCCGTGCGACTGACCTGCTGATCGTCTGCTTCGTTAATTAGCAGCTTTGTCTCTCTCACCGCTGGCAGCCCAGCTCCGCCTGTGATTGGCCGGGAGGAGGAAGTACAAAACACACACACACACACACACACACACACACACTGAGGAAACAGCAGTCTTTGTTTTGGAGGAAATGGGCTTGTGTTGTTCTCTGTGTGCGTTCAGGTGGACGAGGTTTGTGTCGCAGGTGAGCTCCTTCATGAGTGTGTGACCTCCATCTTTATTCTGGAGGGAAACTTCTCCTCCATCTTTATCCTGGAGGGAAACTTCTTCACCATCTTTATTCTGGAGGGAAACTTCTCCTCCATCTTTATCCTGGAGAAACATCTTTATCCTGGAGGGAAACTTCTCCTCCATCTTTATTCTGGAGGGAAACTTCTCCTCCATCTTTATCCTGGAGGGAAACTTCTCCTCCATCTTTATTCTGGAGGGAAACTTCTCCTCCATCTTTATTCTGGAGGGAAACTTCTCCTCCATCTTTATTCTGGAGGGAAACTTCTCCTCCATCTTTATTCTGGAGGGAAACTTCTCCTCCATCTTTATTCTGGAGGGAAACTTCTCCTCCATCTTTATTCTGGAGGGAAACTTCTCCTCCATCTTTATCCTGGAGGGAAACTTCTCCTCCATCTTTATCCTGGAGGGAAACTTCTCCTCCATCTTTATTCTGGAGGGAAACTTCTCCTCCATCTTTATTCTGGAGGGAAACTTCTCCTCCATCTTTATCCTGGAGGGAAACTTCTCCTCCATCTTTATTCTGGAGGGAAACTTCTCCTCCATCTTTATTCTGGAGGGAAACTTCTCCTCCATCTTTATCCTGGAGGGAAACTTCTCCTCCATCTTTATCCTGGAGGGAAACTTCTCCTCCATCTTTATTCTGGAGGGAAACTTCTCCTCCATCTTTATCCTGGAGGGAAACTTCTCCTCCATCTTTATCCTGGAGGGAAACTTCTCCTCCATCTTTATTCTGGAGGGAAACTTCTCCTCCATCTTTATCCTGGAGGGAAACTTCTCCGTCTGAAGATGGAAGTTTGGTCCAAACTTCCATCTTCAGAGTAAACTACCTGGTTAGTGTCAGGAACATCTGTATATTTAATATTCACGGACTATTTCTCATTTATTTTTGTCTTCATACAAGTTCTGTAAAGAAATAAGTATTAAATGTATTATAAAATAAAAAATGCTGTAAAATTATTTGATTTAGCTGCAAAATATTTACTCAAATGTTCATTTTTCAGACATCAAAGTCAAATAAAAATAAAATAAAATACAACTTTTAAAAGCATCAAACACTAAAGGAAGTCAGAGCCTCGTCTCCTTTCCTCTTTCCTTCCTCACTACTCTGAGGTATTTATGGCCCTGGGATGGTGCGTGACAGTAAAAGTGTGATGGTAAAAGACTTCATTTAAAAATAGAAAATATTAAAATGTACAATAAAATATGATAAAATAAATAAAAGTATGTTATTAAAGTGTACAATAAAATATGATAAAACTATTATTATTAAACTTGAACTATTATTATTTAAAAGATCAGAGTTCTTGGTTCACCTCTGGTTTCTGAGAGGAAGCTTCTCTCATTAAATAAATATATATTAAATATATTAAATATCATCAAATATTTAAATTCTCTCACACAGCGAGACGAAGCATAGAAAAAAAAACATATATATTTAAATACTTTTTTATTTTATTATTTAGTGATTTCACCCTAAAAATAATTTTCACAACTTTAAAATAAGAATTAAAAAGTCTGCAGAAGTTCTCCAAATTAAAGTGAAGGGACATCCCTCTCACGATGAAGATGAAGATGGAGATGATGAGGGTGATGAAGACGAAGACGAAGATGAAGATGAAGATGAAGATGAAGATGTTTAAACACCCTCGTTTGTTTAAACATGAATGCATGTTTTCACTTTTCCTCCTGAACATTCTTTCCCATGAGCGTGTTTCCTTTCCTCCCTCCTTCCCTCCCTCCTTCCCTCCTCTCCTCTCCCACAGCTGACTGATCAGCTGAGAGTCTGCAGCCCCTCCTGCTGTCTCTTTATGTGTCCCTCCACTTGTGTCCCCCCCCTCTCAGAGTGCTTCTCTCGGGGGTTAAGTCCACAGCCCGCCGGGTGTCTCCTGGTCCTTTGTGTGGGGGACAAAGGCTCCGCCCCCTTTCCCTCAGAGGGACAAAGGCCCCGCCCCCTTTCCCTCAGAGGGACAAAGGCTCCGCCCCCGTCCCTCAGAGGGACAGCGGAGCGAGGAGACGAGCTGTCAGCGTCTGACGAGCTCGTCCTCTGAGACGGGAGAAAAACAAGAGTCTGACACGGGTCCAAATACCAAGACCATCTTCATCTTCATCATCTTCATCATCACCATCATCTTCATCATCTTCATCTTCATCAGGAGCTGTTTCTTTACATTATCGATGGTGATTGAGCAGAAAACTTCAGCACTTTTGTTGATTTTTTTAACAAAAAGAAAATTATCTAAGGGTCAAAACACCCCAAAAAACTAATAATCATAAAATGTTCCTAAAAATAAAAAAATATTCCATAAAATAAGTATTTTAAAAAGCTTTAAAACCGATGAGTCGTCTCTTTGTGAGATAATTATATGATGCTATTTTATATTTTACTCTGATTTTTTACTTAAAAAAATAGTAATACTAGTGTAGAAATACTTTCTAAAAGTATTATTAAAATATACTTAGATACTTAAATATACAAAAGTTAAAGTACTCATGAATGCAGAATAATATTTATTATATTATTGAAGCATTAATGGCTTCATGCTGGTATTTTAATCTGTAATAACACATCATTGATTATATTGTTTTAATAATTTATAAAGTCACTAAAGTGAGTAAATAAATATATATTTTCCTCAGAGATGTGGAATATAAGTACACATAAATACCCGTTTGACTTTATAATTATAATATTTATATTTATAGAAGTTCGTTTATTATAATATTTAGTTCGATGGAAGTTGAACTAAATGAAAAGGAGATAAAAAAAAAGAAGAGAAGAAGAAGTTAATCCTCCTACATGTTAAACACTAATCCTCAAAACCACAGAGGAAGAAGCACTGCTGCTGGGGGAGGGGGGAGGAAACAAGGAAGGGAGGAGGGAGAGAAAAGGAGGAAAGTAGGGGAAGTAAGGGAAGGAAAAGGTAGGAGGAAAGAGGAAGCAAGTGTAGCGAAAAAGCAAGGAAGGAAAAGAGGGAATGAAAGGAAACAAGAAGGAGGAGAGGAAATGTTGAGTTAAGGAGAAGGGGGAGGAAAAAGGAAACAAGAGAAGGGAAGAGGAATGGGGAGGAAAGAAGGAAGCGACGAAGTTGGGCAAAAGAGAAAGAAAGGAACAAACCTTTCCCCTCCGCATCCTCCCCTCCTCTTCCTTTACTCCTCATCCTCCCCTCCTCTTCCTTTACTCCTCGTCCTCCCCTCCTCTTCCTTTACTCCTCGTCCTCCCCTCCTCTTCCTTTACTCCTCGTCCTCTCCTCCCCACATCCTCCTCCTCCTCCTCCTCCTCCTCCTCCTCCTCCTATTCCTCCCCTCCCCTTTCCTCTAAACATCCTCTCCTCCTCTTCCTCTCCTCCTCCTCCTCCCCCTCCTCCTCCCCCTCCTCCTCTTCCTCCTCCTCCTCCTGCTATAATAATAATAATGAGTTAATAAATTATGTATTATTTCAGATTAAACTACCCAACATAAAGTCTTTAAAATGAGCTACAATAATAAAATATATACTACTAAAGTACTTTTGGTACTTTAAGTACATTTAGATTTTCTTTACTTGTAACTTGTTACTTCCCACAGTGTGGTGTTACTACTTTTACTTAAAGTTACTACAAGTTACTTTTATTAAGTGTTGGTTCTGGCGCCCCCTGTGGAGTAAAGAGGTAGTGTCTCTGAGCACCAGGTCCCTGTAGAGAACCTCTCATGGTACTGCAGCAGGGTCTGACAGTCTGCCCTCTCAGTCCTGGTTCTGGTTCTCCCATGCCCCCCTTCCCTCCAGCGGGTCCAGCAATACGTCCTGGATCTGGGTCAGTCCACGTGGACTGGTCTCTGCTGGAGGTCTCGTTTACTGATGGAGGTCACATAGAGGACCAGGAATAAGCCGAGGTCACATAGAGGACCAGGACTAAGCCGAGGTCACATAGAGGACCAGGACTAAGCTGAGGTCACATAGAGGACCAGGACTAAGCTGAGGTCACATAGAGGACCAGGACTAAGCCGAGGTCACATAGAGGACCAGGACTAAGCCGAGACTGGTTCAGGACCAGATAAATGTCCCTCACTGTCACTTTAAGTAAATAATCTTCCATCACTGAGACTCCAGCTGACGGCTGATTATTATTCTAATCCGTCTCCTTAGAAGAGACATGATCTCAGTCTGGAGGATTCTCACTCATCCGTCTCTCCGTGTGAGAACATTTTGGTAATATAATATAATATAATATATATATATATATATATATATATATATATATATATATATATATATGTATGTAATATAATAATAAACCACTTCAGTGAATCTCTCCAAACTTCAAACTGTTTGTTCTTCGGTTCTATTTCCAGTTCAAACTCTCGCTCCGCTGGCATCCGATTATGTATTTAAATACGTCTTCGGTGTGTAATCACAGCCGACGGCGCAGACTAAACTCTGATGTTTCATTCCGTTTGGTTCCCAGCAGGAAAGAGGACAAAAAAAAAAAAAAAAAAAACCTTTCCCTCCGCAGGATTTAGGATGAACTCTGACCCCCGAAGAGGAGCGATGCCGCGCTCCAACACACACTCATCCATAAAGATCCGATATCAGCCCGACACACATCTACGATCCGACCTGAAAGTGAACACTGGAAGGTTGCTCTCCTCTTTCCTCCAGTCTCAACACGTCAATCAACACACTGCAATTA